>OW203771.1:16282495-16471797 GCA_934045905.1 Leuctra nigra
CTCTACTCGTGGACGTAGGATGAAGGAAGCAACGCATGTGCTAGTGCTGCGGAGTTGTTGGAGATATCTTTTGGCCATTTCTATGTCGTGTTTGATTAATTCCAGATTGAAGCCATTGCTTTAGGAACAACATGTCTATTCAATATTGATTAGGTAGTATTAAGTAAACGTCATTGAGGGATCACTTAAAACATCCAACACGTCTCTCACAGACACCACCAGATCCTAGCGGTCCAGACTGAAAGAGCTGTTTAAGATTTTAAAAATAATAATAGCTTTTATGACTCAGTGTGTGTAAAGTGAAGAGTGAGTTTTAACTTACATAATGAATAGTGTTTTGCACTTCAAATGTTTTCAGAGTCGTTGTACAAGTTAGATAATTAAAAAATTTCTATCAGAGTGGTAGACGTTAGGGTATACCATGCCATTTAAACACCTAAACCTAAGATATCTGGAGTAGACCAGGTGTGCTCATCAGCACACCATTTGAACACACCATATGATCATTTGCGATCATACTCTGGTCAGAGATGGCCATGTTATCAAATGCAGTACTTATCTTAGGTATGTTCTTCTTAGGCTGGAACTGACTGGCCAGATCTGACGCTTCGTCTTCTTCTGCATCTTCCTCTTCTTCTGCTTCTTCCGTTTCTTCATCCTTCCTTTTATCAACAAACGCCCTCCATCTCTACTTCGCCTCACTACGTTTCATTCGTACCTAATCATGTTCCACTTCTCTCCTCTTTCTTTCACATCCCTTTTTACTCCTCTCCTTCCCCTTGTAGTCAGTCACCCCGCCTTTTTCCTTCCTGTTGTTATTGCTAGATCTGATCGTCTTTATATTCTTATTAAATAAAATTACAATAATATCAATGGGTATCATGAATCGTACATTTAGTTGTCTTTGGCAGATACATATGACCGCCGACCCCCACAGCCATCACTCATAAGGTGTAGCAAAATTAATAACACTCACTTATAAATCAATTTCTCTATAATGAGAAACAATAGTTTAGAATTAATAATAATTAGTAACAAAACACACTGTTAATCAATGTCATGTGTAATATCTTCAGCAGGCCACAAACGAGGACGATTTCATATGTAAATTGTCCTTGTACATGCAAGATTCTTGTGGATAATTCAAGAACGCTTTCTACATCACACATCTTATTCATTTATTAGTAACATAAGAGCAACATGCATTGAAAATATTATTGCTTCAAACAGTTTTTCTGGGAGACCGATATTCTGCAAGTATTTGTTGTTAGTTAGCTTTATTCTTATTGATTCAATTTGTTCTGGCAAACCAATATACAATCGCTCACATGTGAAAAATATTTTTAAGTTAAAAATGTTTCATTAATTTATTATTATATTCACGGCTCTCTCAATTTGAAACTTACAGCAATGGCTACGAAGAAACAATATCAAATTATTTGTATAGTAGTTTGGCTGACATCAACTTTGTTGACAGAAAATAAACAAGATGATCCAAATGCTGCAGTAATTCTGGCTGTTCAACCGAAGTTGAATTGCAGATGTGTTGTCAATATTTTGAACGAAGAAAGTAAGTATTAGTGGTATTAACACATCATTTTGTCGATAATTGCTGAAATCTCAAGTACGTACCAACGACAGTAAGAAATATATCAATTCATTTGTAAATCTAATGTAAGGAACATCTAATACAACATATTTTCATAATGTATATTATAAACTCTTACTTATTAAAGCTATTTTAAAAAAACATTCGTGGTTCATACCTTAAAGGTCACCTCATCCATCATAATGATCGACCAATCGGATTATCAATTACATAATATAGATATTCATCCATATGTATAACCTCAAGAACTCAAAATATGAACGAATATAAGAAAAAATATGATACCATGATCAGTCGGGAAAATTCTAATGCTATGAAGGATGTCTCACTACAATTCTACAAGCAATTAAATCTTATTTGTTTTAGCTGCTTTCAGTATTGCATGCTGAAGAAATTACCAGTACCAAAACAAAGCTTCTATAAAATTCCTGTGTAATAATTTCTATGTCATTAATTAAAACATTTAGATTTGGTAAAGCTGAGGACTGAGTTGATCGGAGATTTAGGACGAAGTGGAATCTTCACGCAACTTCTGCACATGGATGCGCTTGAAACACAGGCTGTAGATGTTAAGAAGACGTGCAACAGTCCGCTGTATGTCCTCTTCGGGGACTCGCCCAATTTCTACACGCAGCTTACAAAGGTGCATTTTACTTTGTATTTCATGGTGTTTGAAATAGATAATTCATAGAAAAAAGATAACTTTTTCCAAAACTTAAACCAACAAACTCTGTATTCCCACATCTCTTACTTCACCTAAAGCTCTCGCAACGGATGCGGCTAACCGGACCCACATGGCTTCTCTTCGAGCACAACGCCGTACCCTCGAGCCCAGCATTCCATGACGTCAACATCCCCTTCGACTGCATGTTCCTCGTGGCTGGACCTTCTCCCGACATCGACGAGGTCCTCATCACGGAGGTTTACCGCGTCGCCCCGCATCTACCCCTGGAGCAGCACTTGTACGGGAGGTGGAGTCGGGAGGAAGGACTGAAGGCGACGAGAGAAGATTTTTACGACAGGAGACATGATCTTCGTGGCCTTGAACTAAGAGCTGTTGCCATAGAAGTATGTTCGTATTGAAATAATTAAAATACTCTCTGTAGGTGCAATGTTTATTTTCGGGAAAATATCTGAATTTTGTTTATGCTGAAACTATAGCATGGATTATTAAGAAGTGTATATAATTGATGGTTGAATAAATTAAACGAACTAACCTGCAACTTTTGAGATATTCTTGGGAAATTATACTGACACTAAGAATTACCGAATGGATAACTCGGAAATCGTTTTTTTTCTTTAACTGATTTTGATCTTTTCACACTTGTTAGAGGAAGACATTTAGATAGTTTCTTTAATTAAAGAGTAATGACTAATGAGGCTACAATGCCTGATCGCGTATCTTTTAGGAGCCAGCGTACATTACTTTGGGTCTGATCGAGGGAAAATTGGAAGTCTTAAATGGAACATTGGGCGAATATTGGCATGTAGTTCAACGACACATAAATTGTTCGTAAGTATGACATTTTTGTATCGCGTGAATGAATACTTCGAGAAAATACTTAAAAATACCAAGCAAGCAATACCACAATTCTTGTAGAGTAATTGCACTTGAAGCACTTAGTTTATCTCGCACTTATTTGTTTCCGGCAGGTAGGATTGTACATTTTATACAAAACTTGTCGTGATTACTTTCAGTTTCGTCATTAGCAAACCGTTCCGAGGGTTGTGGGGCGAGAAGTTGGAAGATGGGGCTTGGGACGGAATTGTGGGTGAAATTGTCCAAGACAAAGCCGATTTAGGATTGGCGGCGATGGCGAAGATACCCTCTCGAGGGCTAGTGGTCGACTATCTCGTACCAATCCTTAGAGTCAGGTAACACATTGTCTTTTGGTCAGACGTTGATTAAAGAACTTCTTCAATCAACGGTTCAGGGCACTAGATTGATCCCAGTGTATTCTTTGGCATCGTTGGCTATGATGCCAGACTACAATTCATGTCAGGTTTGCTGCTTTCAATTCCCTTCTTCATATTAGCGACTTTTCTGTTATACCTCATTGTCGTTAAACCATTCAGTAAAAGAATATTCGACACTATAATTCCCATTCATCAGAATCAGACTTTTCCGACTCCTCTGAACGTCGACGTTTCAGAATAAATGTGAACATAAATTATTGTCTTGAATGTAGTAACACCATAATTAAATGCATTTGTTATTCACTTAAAATGTGTTACGATTGATACCTTATTGGTTATTGATACCTTTTGGTACCTTATTCATTGAACCGATGTCGATTTCGATGGGTCACATTCACAAATCGATTGTTAATTGTTATCAATAATATCAGGTAATATTGCATTTATAGGATTATCTATAAATAATATATTTAAGTGAATACCTCGTTCTCATGTCCATGTGCGAATAATGATCTGCTTTCCTCTTATAGCAACATGATCTTCATCGCCGAGCTGTACGGTCGTGACGTAACTTGGAGCAACTTCTTGTCTCCCTTCACCGGCTGGTTGTGGCTGACCGTGCTCCTGACCAGCCTCGTCACAACCCTGGCACTGATCGTCATGTATGACGTATCGCGACATCATCAACCAGACCAGGACACAGCTCACGTCACTCCTGGTTAGGTTCAACTTTTGGTGTATTCCATTTGTTCTCCATATCTCCTCATTAATTAATACAGTTACTGGTGTTGCTTCTTCAGGCGACTCCGCTTTCCATCTCTTCTCCGCCATCTTCTGCCTCCAGTCACATGACGAGAACCCACGCGCCGCATCTCTGCGCATCGTCTACGTCATGACTTACATCCTCGGCATCATCGTCATCGGCAGCTACTCCGCCTTCCTGACGTCATCGTTCACCATCGTGCGTCCTCGGATCCCGTTCACGACCATAGAGGGACTTCGGGATGATGGAACGTACGACGTGCAAGCGATCAAGGATACTGTCGTTGCTTTAATATTTCAAGTACGAGACAAAATATTAAAGATTATATTTGTTGTTACCTGATTCGTCGCCGATAAATTATTAATTTTAATAGCGATCTACTAATAGAACTCCATTCTTGTCAATATTCTCATATTATTTTAATTTTGTCTGATTGCTGAGAACAAAAGTGTACATTCCAATGAAACGGCACTGTGCTTTATATATCTTCCCTTATTTAGAGAGATAGAGATAGCACGTGGTTCATTTTTATATATTTGTATTACTACAAATGCTATGCAATGCTATGCTATAATGCATATGCTATATAATATATATAATACAATCTTCTTCTTATTCATGATTGGCAATACAGGGCTTGGAGCCCTATTGCCGCCTCCACAATCTTTTCTACCGAACACGGTCTGTCGTTCCCCTCCTTCAATCTTCCACTCCCAGGGCAGCCGCGTCGTTTGCCACATTGTCCGCCCACCTCCTCCTAGGGCGGCCCAATGGTCTGGTAGATTGAATTCGGCCATGCAGGGTCCTCGATTACCCGATCCACAGATGCACGAACCACGTGGCCCGCCCACTGAAGTCTCCGAGACTTGACTACGCTAGTGATCAGTGGTTGCCGGGTCATCTATAGAATCTCAACATTCGTGCGTTGGCGCAACCGGAACTGCCCTCCTCCTGCTGCATCAAAACCCTGGACTTGTGTTGGACCCAGGATCCTCCTTAAGACGCGGTTCTCAAATAGGAGCTCAAATAAGCTCCACGCCTCGCAGCCATACAGAACGGTCAGTCTTATGACACTGTGCCATATGCGGAATAAGTTGCGGCGAGACAGCAATCTGCTAGCAAGCAATCGATGAACAGCTTCGTAACAGGTTGGCTGAGTGGTAACACCCTGAAATTGTATTCCGGAGGCCCTGGTTCGATTCCCGCGGCCGTCCTTCCTGACTGGGGCTTTTTCGTGGTTTTCCCTCAGTCGAAAGACAAATGCTAGGAAGGTAACCTACTAATAGGCCACGACCGCCTCCTTCACACCTTCCATCCTTACCTAATCTTCACCATAATTTCCTAGTCATCCTCATAATCATTCATCCGGCGCCATTAGCCTCGCTGCAGAACAGTGCGACGTTAAGCCCCCGACAAAAAAACAGGCACCTGTTGCCGCACTGTAACCTAGCAGTTATTTCGGTGACCATATCTTTGTCGCAGGTGATGTATGTGCCGAGACACTTGAATGTCTCTACATTCTTAAAGCGCACTCCTCCGACCTCCATAGCATTGAAGTCATCCCTATCCCTCGACATGGCCAGGTACTCGGTCTTCGAAGCATTCGCATTCAAACCCACACGCCGCGCCGTCGCCAGTAGAGGAGTACAGAGCCGTTGGATGTCCTCTCTTGTCTCTCCCAAGAGTGCTATGTCATCGGCGTTGCCAAGCACTTTGACATTACCGTTGAGATGAATGCCGCCTTGGACCCCTTTCCAGAGACCTCACAGCCCTTTCCATAACGATGTTGAAGAGCAATGGCGACAGCGCGTCTCCTTGTCGCAGACCGACATTGACATCGAAAGGTTCCGACCGCCGACTCCCGAGAATGATACGTGACCGCGATCCCAACATACACACTACAGTCATGCGTACCAGCTTTGCCGGGAAACCAAACCCGGCCATGTTGTTGTACAGGCCAAGACGATGAACACTACCGTAAGCCTTCTGGAAGTCGATAAACAGACCACGGACTTCGCAGTCGTACTCGCGACACTTTTCCATGTCTCAGACTGAAAATCTGATCAGTGGTGCTCCTGTTGTTCCTGAAACCACACTGATAATCCCCCAGAACATCCTCTGCCACTGGCGTCAACCGATCGAGAAGAATGTACGACACTACTTTGTAGGCGGTGGAGATCAGAGATATCCGACGGTAGTTGGAGCATGTCTTCCGGTCTCCTTTCTTATGGACTGGTACCATCAGCGACTCCTTTCACTGATCCGGAAGCTGCTCCGTCTCCCATATCTTCGAGATAAGTACGTGAAGCCCACGACACACAGCGTCTCCCCCGTGCTTCCACAGCTCGCCAGGGATGTCGTCTGGGCCAGGCGCTTTGTTGTTCTTCAGCCTGCGTACTGCGACCATCACCTCCTCCAAGCTAATAGGAGGCCCTTCAGCTTCATGATACGGCACCGGCTCCTGTATCAGGTCAGCTGGTTGGTCTGCCTTCAGGAGTCCCTTTAAGTACTGCTTTCACCTCTCCAACACCCTTGCTGGATCAGGTACCATCTCACCCTGGGCATTACGTATGGTAGACACGCGCGGTTGGAAACTCATTCGAACGAACTTGAGCTGCTGAAAGCAGTCTCTTGAGTTATAAAAATTGTTGTGCTATACAAATTTTATGCTATCGATTTAAATGGGCAATGCACTACATAACCTTTCATTGTATCAGGAGGAAAATGTAAGTACCACTCGAAAAATAATGTTAAAACCATGAACAATCTAACTTTATGTATTTATTCCTTTCTAAGAATGCCGAAGATGAGGTGACAAAAGAAGTGTTCTTGAAACAGAGCAAACCGAATTTGAAGAACGCTCCATTGGATATGATCAGTGGCTTTCACCGAGTCTGCAAGGGCAAGTTTGCTTTAATCACTGCTTCTACAATGATCAACGCTATCCAACGAACCCTGAAGTGTAAACTGTTTGCCCTACCGGAGAGTTTCTTAACGTTTGTCTCTAGCTACGGCATCGTGCCCAAGAACTCGCCGTATGCCGGACTTTTTAGTGACTCGTAAGTACTGCTGGTACCTCTTAATTAATTACCACCCACCATTAATATTTTTGAGATACACTTTTGTGATCATATGGTGATTTTACAATAAGAATCGCATTGTACAAAGGTGAAATTGCTAAATTTTCAATCACTGGAAGTGATTAGAAAGATCAAAGAAAGATTCAAAGGAATTAATTGTCATTATGAGATCATGGCTGTTCGTTTTCATTATCATTATTATTGAGCGAGCGTAGCGAGCGTCACCACGGTACTCTTTTGGCACTTTCTCTGTGTGTTTTTTTTTTTTTTTTTTTTTTTTTTTTTGTGGTCACAGCCCAGGTCAAACCGCTCAAGCAATCGATCTGAAATTTTGTACACATACTAAAGTAATCTATGCGGTCCCTGGGATCGTTTTTGAACGGGCTCCCGTGATTGGTTCAAATTTAAAAAAAATTATCTTTTGATTGGTTGCTTCGATCAATTTGAAATTTAGCAAAAACATTGCAACCAACATTGTACCCAATCATAAAAAGTTTCAGCCAAATCCTCCTATTGGTTAAAATTTAAAACCATTTTTCATGTGATTTTTGACATTTAAACTAGAACAGATTGACCGATCAACTTAAAACTTCGCGTGGTCATTGGTACCAACATTTTAGGTATTTTTGCCAATTTTCAGTCTAATCTGTCGTTATTTTCAAAAGTTTTGTCATTTTAAGGTCATTTTATTCCGTAATCTTGAAAAATGTATACTAAATGGTCATCCCTGCCTTCTTTAAGCTTCTGCTCCAAGGCAAGGCCTGTAGAGCAGCCAAGCTATCCACAATGTAAAGTAAAATGAAAGCATTTTTGAGCTAGCGCATAAAATCGGATGCAGTACGAAGGACAAATCCTCTAATTGGTTTAAGTTTAAATAATATCTTCTGATTGGTCGACAATCAAAATGTTCACATAAAGTTCAAATTATGCATGGTGATCAAGACCAACTAATATTAAATTTTACATATTGTAAGCCCAATCAGTCAAGTATTAATTGTAATTTTACGAATTTAGTATGGGATGTCACAAGAGATTTCTGGAGAAAGTATGTAGGTAAGACTTCACGACACAATGGATCTGTTATTCATCCAGAGTATTATGGAGATTGAAAATTTGCAGAGAAAATCGTCTTGTGCAGTGTCGTGTATCGTTACTATGGGGATGTTGCATGTTCTGTGCTCGCTCATCAACGCGTTACACTGAGCGTTTTCCTAGTTATTTTCTGATGAAAGATATTTCGCACAATATATTTTACAATAAGATTAACTTATACTATTACAGCTTCTGCTTCTAAATGTATATAAATAATCTTTGTTATAAATTCTGGATTAATTTCTAGTTTATGGAAGCTTCGAGAACGCGGCTTGCATAGCGCCATCTTTGCTCGTCTCAGTGTAACGACTCGTATTGCGTCTACAGATGAAGTGCTGGCCATCACCCTGAAGCAAGTGGTTCCTATCATCAGCATCTGGCTGGCAGGAGTGTTGCTGTCAACCTGTTGCTTGCTGATGGAGATGATGCTGAGGGCTTGGATGCGCAGGCGCGTAGAGAGACGACCAAGAGCTGCGTATCAGCTTGGCCGTAGGATGAAGGAGCGTTGAATGTGATGGAGTTGCGGAGTTGATGGAGAACCCCATTCATTGGACAATATTCTATTATTTTATTAACCACATCTTTACAAGACAACAAATTGCACCATCTCCACTAAGTAATTAATGAAGTATACGTGTGTTACATTACATAAAAATAGGTCACCAGTTTCAAAAATGAAACATGAATTGAGAATCTGTGAATTTGAGAATTCGGTCTTGGTCTTTTCTATTTGACGGCACGGCACATCTTAGTCATTGATGTAGCTCCATCGTTATTCCACGTTATTCAAGTCCGTGGCTTTGTGTGTGGTTTACAAATCCATTAAATTTTGTGTTTGATTTATTTTATATATTTCTGAATTGATATATGATATGATATATGATATATAAAATCTAAGTTTATTAGATATAAGATTAGATATAAATCTTATTAGATATAGATTAGATATATAGATTAGATATAAAATCTAATCTAAGATTTATAAAATAAAAGTTTAAAAAAAATCTAATGTATATTTTATTTAATTTGTTCAAATTGTTTTCATAACTAAGTGTTACTCTTTGATATTTATTTCTAATATTGCACTTCAGCATGGGATCTTTCCCACTAAGGTCTACGTAGCAATCGCGGTGTCGGCAGTGTGGTTTGGCGCGCTATCTTGGCCTGTCGTCATCCTTCCTATCTTATCACATTGTGCTCAGCTGGCGTCTTGCCGGTGTTTCTTCACTCATCTCTTGCATCGCACGTGCATCACCGCGTTTAACAACACTATCACACATTCACGTGTTCGTTCGTTTTTAGTGAATTAATACAACTCGCCGATATAATAGTGCACACCCTTTCCCTGTACAGGGGTTGGGTAAGTCAAATCGTGAAACACCGTTTTTTTGTATTTATTTAAATCTTTTTAAAATAGCATTTACTAAATTTTATAAAAGTGAGAAATTTAAGAAATTCAGTTATTTATACATAAACAATAATCAAACTTGATCTAAAATTGCCTTTCCGAAATTCTAGTATAGTTACTTCAAGTTGAATCATGGGTGACGTGAATGCTCGGAATATTTGTTCCTGACATACCGCGAAAGCGTTTGCTATTGCTGTTCGAACCTTGGTGCTATCAACGTGTGCAATAATTACTTGTAGCTAAGTTAATAGCTGACTTGTCTACAGTGTGCAGATAATATATAGAATAGAGGTATAAGTTACCTCAACATGACAGAACGTCGATCAAGCAAGAATGGAATATCGATCTCTCAGGGTAAGTCAATTGTCATTGTCAAACATGACCATTTGTCGACAGTATGTTTCATGACAGGACTTCCCTGATCTTTTATTACTAAACAGTCCGTTGATTCCAGGCAGTAAAAATCAGACTAATATCAGAATATTGTGCTACAATCTGTTGTACTAAAACAAAACACTTGTAAAAAGACTGCCAAGCACCGTCCAACTTAAAAGGATTGAGATCTGAAAGAGGGCAAAGCAATTCCTTATACTTATTTTCGCACTGAAAATGCATGAAGTCATTTTGTGCAACTCCTGAAGCCAACATAATTCAAAGTGAATTTTAATACAACCTAGTGTAGTGTGTAACTCATTGTTGACACACTACAATAGGTACGTGGAAATCATAGAAACCAGAGCCGCACTCAGACAGTTTATGGAATCGAAGAAAGCATGTGTAACAATTCTGCAAATAATTGTGCATAACTTAATATTATTGAAACATTTTCAGCATGCTCAAAAAATAAAATATCAAATAGGAATTAATATAAGTATGACTCATTGAAGAATGAACATAGAAATTTCAGTTGCATTTGATGTACCTATACAACAGAACAAAATATGACATAATAATGAACCAATCCAGGCTCCAAAATAAGGAGTAATAATTTAATGTTTATATAATTATATTAAAACAAACTAGCATAATCAATAATTGGCATAAAACACTGCAAATGTATCCAAATATATATAATTGATAAATGGTACAGAGATCTCATAAAGGTTTTGTCACTTAGTATGTAATAAATTTAGAATTTACTGAAATTATAGGCTATGACAGGAAAGAGTATAGTAGAAATCTACGAGATTTTATGCAGGTGACCACTTAAGACATTATCCTGATTATTGAATCGCTCGCATCTCTGCACATTCAAAACATCAACGAAGGTTCAGTATCATTTCGATTCCTAAAACATAAAATTCATTATAGTAGGTAGCTACCTACTCAAATCTTTCGATAAAAAGCGATGTTGTGAAATCAGGCGGAAAGTGTATATCCGTGATTGCTCCTTGTTTATAGTCATATCAATGATAGACGTATTGGAAATCAGCTTAGCCCTATATCAGAGAAATGTGCCCCCCCCCTCCCCCCACAAACCCACCCCAAGCTGTAGGCATTATTCGTATGAAATGATGCATTTCCCGTGGTTCTAGTCCCCAAAGTTAATTTCAATTTTCGTTCACTGTCAATAGATTCACGGCTTTATGAAGTTTGATAGTTTCGAAAAAAGGGAGTTTTTCAATATAAATTTGGTTTCTTTTTAATATCTCTCAACAACAGATTCAAATAATACCTCGATCCTCGAAATTATGTACGCAGAAAAAGTCAAGTTTCGTATAAAAAATCGTGCTTAATTTGCGATTTCTGTAGACGTCAGTCGTAAATCGTTACGCAACTTCAGAGCTCCATTGTTGAAACTGTGCATTAAAAATTATATAATGATTTTAAATACTTAATACAAAATTAATAAAATTACCGAATATAAAAATCAATATACAAATTGGGTTAAGAAGAGGGCAAATGACAAATAAGTAGACGAAGAATGAAAGAAAGTAAGAATGAAGATAACGAAGATGGAGATGCAATGAAAACGTAAACATGGTCTGTGCAAATGCAATATTTCCTTATAAAATGTTCAATGTACCCAAAAAACACGGTGCCAACTTTTATTTCTAGCTTCTAGTTCTGCGTGTATGTTAGGTGTCAACCCGAAAACAGTATGTAAATAATTGCAGTATGTCTGTGGTAGGTAACGGTGCTTGGCCGCGTTGAGCTAGCGCCCGACTAGAAATCCATTATTTGGAAATAAGACAGTATGGTGTACTACAATTATAGTAAATATATAAATTCCAGATTTCTTATCTATAATCTCAACGAAGAGATAAGGAACCTAGCCATACTGATAAAATGGAAATATATTTGGTTATATCAACAATGTAGATGTAATGATTATAAGTTTGCATGCAACTCCTTAATTTTATTTTATGTGAATGTATTCTATAGTTTTCATTTTTCGATTGTAGCAATTTTTCGAATATAACAATTTCAATCTCTTTCAGGAAATGGCGTCAACGCACCGAAAGACAGTAAAACTTCTGGATATATCAACTTTGGAAAAGAAGAGCAAATGGTAAGAAAATTTTCATTTGAGTGTTTTCAACAAGAGATGAAAGTAAATTATTACATTATGTGGACATATCGTAGCTAGATCAAAAGAAGTACAATGGCAAAAACTATGTTGAATCTTACGAAGTACGAAGACGTGGGTAAGAAATCTGCTGAGGGCATGCATTCTACGTGGGGGTTTGGCAAATAGATGGCTGACGTCTTTTGGATTTCATGTCAACATGTGGCTATCCTATATGTAGGAGTAATAAGTTTGCTTTTAATATATTTGAAGTTCAAAGGATGATGTGAGCAAGTGAAGATGGATATAGGAATTTTATATTTTCTGGGCAGTATCTCATCGTACTTTCCAAGTCCTTCAATGTTCTTGTTTGATGATTTGGCAATAACTAGATCAGTACTTGTAAGAACAATCAGCAATGAGAATAATTAGAAGAAATGCGCAATGCAGTGGAGAGTTACCTAGTTGAAACAATTTACTCATGACGCTCATCAGCATTCTCCTGTCATGCTTGTAGGAAGTGTACGGGTATCAACGCAGTGCGTTTAGGAACGCGCTACTGTGGATCAGCATCATCCTTACACTTGGTCTGGTGCGCTTGGTCCTGCATTGGGTTCCGCAATGGAGGCTGAGTCTGTCACATCTCAGATGCAGCCTGGAGACAGCGACAGTGCTGCTCGTTGTGGTGAGTTATAGGTCATCGAGAATAAGATCATCCTGACACTTGGTGTGGTGCGCTTGGACCTGCATTGGGTTGGAGGCTGAGTCTGTCACATCTCAGATGCAGCCTGGATACAGCGACAGTGCTGCTCGTTGTGGTGAGTTTATAGGTCATCGAGAATAAGATCATCCTGACACTTGGTGTGGTGCGCTTGGTCCTGCATTGGGTTCCGCAGTGGAGGCTGAGTCTATCACATCTCAGATGCAGCCTGGAGACAGCGACAGTGCTGCTCGTTGTGGTGAGTTTATAGGTCATCGAGAATAAGATCATCCTGACACTTGGTGTGGTGCGCTTGGTCCTGCATTGGGTTCCGCAGTGGAGGCTGAGTCTGTCACATCTCAGATGCAGCTTGGAGACAGCGACAGTGCTGCTCGTTGTGGTGAGTTTATAGGTCATCGAGAATAAGATTATTCTGACATGTTTATGATAGTTGATTGACTGCGACAGTTCTGGGGCTGGATTCACAAAGAAGTATAACTTGATGACCGAAAAAACTTAACTCAATATTAGTAATTACCATGTTTTGCCGACATAATATGTTTATAATTTTAATTGTACAAATCGTCATTTATAATGATAAAATACTAAGTTTTAACGTTGTTGTTGTTGTTGTTGTTGTTGTTGTTGTTGTTGTTGTTGTTTTGTTGTTGTTTAACGTAAGTACCTAATTATGCTTAAAACCTTTCGAGAATCAAGCCACTAGATTTGGCCAAGGTTCGATTTGTTCAAGGATGGCTTCTGCCCCCTCCCATTTGAACTTATTAGTGAAAGAATGCCTAGAATGATACTCTAGAAATATATGATAAAATGTGGTTAATATAATGGCACAGAATGAAAAATAAAATTCACACAGGATCGAATGTTCTAACACTAAGATTTATTATTAGTAATAGGTATCATGATACAAATCCTAAACTAATCCTACTAAAATCAAATCCTAAACATTTAAGCATAGCTATTTTTTTTGTCTATTTTAGCAACATAAACATATCTTATAAAAACAATAGGTTGTGCCCAAACCCATGGAAAATATGAAAAAATATAGACATTTCATATTTCCATGAGTTTTTGGCTTTGGGCACAATTATTTTATTTATAAGATAGTGCAGTCGACTCTTAAATGTTCGAGATCTGAAAAACCCAGTTCGACTTGGAGTCACGTTGAGATCGATTACGGATTAGGAATTATCATGGCGCTGAGCTCTCATCTCACTTATCTCATTGAGTGGATCGAGTGAAGAGAGAGATGAACAATGACTTTCACCTTGACCAGATGTCATAGATTGCAATCAAAACACAAGATGATAAATATCAACAGTTATTGAATTTCAAAATATATTTTCTCTATAACTCAATAAAAAATAATTAATTTATGGATATCCTATTAAATAATGCAAGTATGAATGATTAGTGACATCAGTAAAGTTCAGAGGCTTCATAGATTAATTATAACACAGGTGCTGAGAAAATATCGAGAAACAAATCATGGGATTTCTAATTATTCAATGTAGGTATTTCTCAATTATTTCATATTTACGAGAATGTCTATGAAAATTAATTTGTATTTTGTTTCCAAATAATCCAATCAATCTAGGATATTATTAATTTTGTGTTATGTACATTTAAAAACATGTAAAGCCACTTGCTAAAAACTAAAAGAAACCAAGTTGAATTCTTGTTCTCATTTAACTCCTGACTGAGAATAAGCTATCAACATTACACATGCATTTTACTGTGTTCTTCTTGTCAGAGCCGAGGTTCCACTAGTGAGATTGTAGTAGTAGAATGCATTTTATGGCTAGCAAATAATGTCAACACTATCACTTCTCTTCAGATGCTTCGTGTAAATTTTCACTCTTGGGATGACCATTGAAATTCATTAGACATTCATTAGAATTCATTAGATTCATTCATTAGAAATTTGCGTGACCTTGAAATGCTTTTTGATCGATATTAACCAATATCTTATACTAAAGTTATTGTTAATAAAATTACGAATCTTCAGAACTGTTCAATGAAAATAATACAATAATTTGGAATGGGTTATTAGTTCTATTTTGTCCTACAGAAGTTCAGTTCCATATTTTTACTAATTTTCAGGCACAGCGTCTGTAGGACAAAATACTAATTCCAAACTTCGAAATTATTTTCATTGAACTGTTCTGAAAAAAGGTAGATACGTAGCCAATTACATTGGTAAACGATTAAAAAACTCTTTTAAGGTAAAACAAAACTCACTCCACTCGGCCGTCTTCAGTTGAAGTCCCTTTAAACCTTGATATTGTGACGCACATACTGGTCTATCAATTATAATTTCAGTGATAAGCCACTCTACCTTTATGTAGTATTATTATCACATCAATTACAGACAGATGCGAAGGAATGATATCAACAATGTCAAGCCGCATTTCAAGAGTCTTATCGTACATTGCAAAAATTACCCGTCATTAAAATGTCTTCTATTTTAAATGCATTTTCTTATCACTCTGCTCAAGTATGTCCAGCTTTATTTACGTCACGTAGACTGAACTGCTTATCCAGTAAATAAATAAATAAATAAATAAATAAATACATTAATTAATAAATACATACAAACATACCTACATCAATACAAAATATGTGCCTAAATGACATTGCGGGGGGGGGGGGGGGGGGGAAGGTCCGGAGCCAGTGGGACGGCAAGTTTTGATCATATCACATTTCATTTTACATTTCAGTTTATATGCTGGGTGTTGAAATTTGGGGTAGGTAACTAGATATATATGCGTCTCATCTCACTATTGAGACGTTCTTTTAAGGGGAGGGTTTCGAACTGTGGGACACATTGGGAAGGGGGAAGAAGGGGTAAAAATAAACATTTTTTATAGCGTAGCTTACGTCTTTTATGCACAGCCTCTAAGTATCAGTACAATCAAATAATAAATTAATTAATTACATGTATACGTATGCATATTATATTCTCTTTCTCTTCTAACCAATTGTCTGGAAGTCTGCCTTCACAGATGTAGCTGCAAAATGACATGCACCACCTGCACACTGTATTTCTTCTGCAAACGACGTGGATTTATTCTCTGTGATTTGCAGGAGAACTACCAGGGCAAGTATAAGTCCTACTATGTGGAGCGAGTGAAGATGCTGTCTGCTAAAGAAGCCTCGCTCTCTGGATGGGAGAAGTCATTCGACAACAAGGCTCTGAGTCTGGACTCCGATCTGCCGACCTCCATCGTCAACGCCGAGCCGCCCACCAGCTTCCGCATGCACCTCGACAATGACACGTACAGAGGTAACTTACTAAACCAGGGACAAAGATATTACTAAAACTCACATCTTTGCCAGGGACCTATTCTATATCTCTTTTGATCTCGTCGCGGCCGCCTTCATTTCACTGTCATTAACCCGCCGGTAGTCACCTGCCATTTTGTAACGCGAGTAGTCACCTGGGGTCTGACAGACCCCATTTACTATTGGCTCCCGTGTACATTTGAAAGGTATTTTGGGACATTTAATTAGTATTGCAAATTATAATAATCCAATCTATATTTTTGAATGTACGTATTGTGTATTTCTGTTAGGACTATAATAACATAAAAATAATTATACCATTTAACTGTTATTCTGATTTGTTAGGCGATTTTGAAATATTAAAACGTCGTTTCTCAACAATTAAATTTTGCAGATAACGTAGTTTTAAACTTTGAGGACGATATGCTCAATCTTTCTCGCACCATTCCCCCTTTGCATCATTGGAATGGTCAGAATATAATTACACTTCGCACTCAAAATGTGCGAAGTGTAATATTGCATATTGCAAGTGCATATTTTTTTCCAAAAAATATGCACGTAATATTGAATGTATTGTGTTTTTCTATGTTAGTAGCCTATACGACACTGTAATTCTGGGAAACACTTTCGCTCACGAAACAGTTAGGCTATAGGAAGACCCCGCTTTTGAAATTCCAAGATAATGTGCGATTTTGGACAATAATTTTAGGCGATTTGATATTTAAAAAAAATGAATGTTATTGGGGGGGGGGGGGGGGGGGGGGCATTAATTCCCCCCTTGGGAGAAATTCCCCACCTGTTCGCAACACTATACTAAGAAATAAACCGATCAGACTGTAAATATTATGATGCCGTGTTATTTCAGATTCTGGAGTAATTCGTGGTGTTTGGGTGAAGAAACTCTGCTACGTCTGGGACACGAAGAGTCACTCCTTCATCCGTCTCGCAGGTCTGGAGCAAGGCTTCAGTGCAGCCGACTTCCATGCGTCTAGCGGCCTCTCACAGGAAGAACAGGCGCTGAGGTAATGACATGGGCGTCCACAGGGAGGGTCCGCCCCCCCCCCCCCCTTCCCCTTGGATGTCAGGAAAATATAAACATTTTGTGGGGTTTTACAAATAGTTTCATTTTGTAACGAAAAAATCTAAAGAAAATTGATTTCAAAGTGTCAAAAAAACAAAAAATGCCCTGCGGGGCAGATTTGAACAAGTCTCCCACCACCCCAAAATGCAATATTTAAAAAATATTGAATAATTCAACAAAATACTCCTCATAACGTTTCAAAATTGATTTCAAACTGTCCATAAACCAAAAAACGCCCTGCTGGGCAGGGTGGGGCGCGCCCCGACTCCCCCTTAACCCGTGAAATCTAGTGGAGCGGTCGCTCCACACAGCCAAGTCGTACCGTACACTCACAGTCACTCAATTACCGTATAAATGCCTTTATCAACTGAGGAGCAGACCAACTACTTTTTCTGTAAGCAACAACATAGCATTTTCGGCCTACTGGATTTTCCTTGCTCTGCCCCCACCTGGCCTAAATCCTGCGAACGCCCATGGTAAATGACAGTGTGTCGCATTGCGTGTCGGTCGGCATGAAGGAATTAATGAAATGATGATGATAGGGGATGAAGAATAGGTTTAGGAAGGGGTGGGAAGGAAGCGGTCGTGTCTTATTAGTAGGGCCGTGGGGACTGAACCTGGTTCCTCCAGGGCACCCCCTCCAGGGCAAGAGTGGTTAAGGGGGTTTCAAAGGGGCAAGAGATTTTAATTTCAGGGCAATTGTTGTAAGAAGACGTGAGTTAGAGACCGATATTGAGCAAAATCTACTCATTCTGGAAAGCCCCAAAAAATATATGGGACGTTCGAAACTGGTAAAATGAGATTCATAGGGAAAGCTCCAACTTAATAACCGTTCAACATATAGAAAGCTGAAACTTGGCAGGAATATTATTCATACACATACCAAAAGACTGATTACGCTCTTTTCGGTATTTCCGTTGCAATATTTCTAAAATAAAATCGGTGTGTACAGGAGTTTCTATCGAGAAAACCATTTTGCATTGCCTGCGTGGTCAGGGAAGAAATAAAATCATTGACAAAAGGGCCGGTCATCACTTACTTCGCCTATTTATAAAGGAAACAATGCAAGTCTCTAGAGCAGGGGTCGGCAACCTTTTTTGGTGAAAGAGCCAATTTTCCACAATTGAATAAATTAGATAATAATGGGAGCCGCAGTAGAGGCAATCAAATATAATACACCGAAAATAATAAATTGAATTACTTTAGTTTATTTTGATATTTTGACGAAGCCCCCCAATTGTTGCCCCGCAGGCGTTTTTTTAAAAGAATTTACACAATTTAAAAGTGATTTTGGGACTCTAAAATGAACAAACTGAATCAAATATTCAAATATTCTCAAAATATCAATATTTTCAATTCCAGATCTTTATTTAAATTATAGATCCATTCGAGAACCACCAAGGAGCCGCAAGTTGCCGACCCCTGCTCTAGAGGAAAATAACGGTCGCTGGAGTTTTTCCAAAGCTCCTGCAATATTTCGTCATAAAAAATCGGGATGTAATTATAAGAGGTGAAAACGGTCCAGTTGGTTGAAAAACACTTTCGTGATGATGTGCAATTGATTGCCCAATTTCGTGTTTTGTAAATTTAGTCACGAGGTAATTTGCTGTGTTTGCAGACGCCTGGTGTATGGCAACAACGAGATCATCGTGCCGATGCAGTCTATCCCGAACATGATCATGATGGAGCTGCTGGATCCTTTCTACTTCTTCCAGCTGTTCAGCATCTGTCTCTGGTTCGCCGACCAATACATCGCGTATCCCATCACGATCATCCTCATGACCACATTCGGCGTGTGGTCGTACGTCGCGCAGACCAGGAAGGTAACGGGAACAATTACTCAGGAATACATCGCGTATCCCATCACGATCATCCTAATGACCACATTCGGCGTGTGGTCGTACGTCGCGCAGACCAGGAAGGTAACGGGAACAATTACTCAGGAATACATCGCGTATCCCATCACGATCATCCTCATGACCACATTCGGCGTGTGGTCGTACGTCGCGCAGACCAGGAAGGTAACGGGAACAATTACTCAGGAATACATCGCGTACCCCATCACGATCATCCTCATGACCACATTCGGCGTGTGGTCGTACGTAGCGCAGACCAGGAAGGTAACGGGAACAATTACTCAGGAATACATCGCGTACCCCATCACGATCATCCTCATGACCACATTCGGCGTGTGGTCGTACGTCGCGCAGACCAGGAAGGTAACGGGAACAATTACTCAGGAATACATCGCGTATCCCATCACGATCATCCTCATGACCACATTCGGCGTGTGGTCGTACGTCGCGCAGACCAGGAAGGTAACGGGAACAATTACTCAGGAATACATCGCGTATCCCATCACGATCATCCTCATGACCACATTCGGCGTGTGGTCGTACGTCGCGCAGACCAGGAAGGTAACGGGAACAATTACTCAGGAATACATCGCGTACCCCATCACGATCATCCTCATGACCACATTCGGCGTGTGGTCGTACGTCGCGCAGACCAGGAAGGTAACGGGAACAATTACTCAGGAATACATCGCGTACCCCATCACGATCATCCTCATGACCACATTCGGCGTGTGGTCGTACGTCGCGCAGACCAGGAAGGTAACGGGAACAATTACTCAGGAATACATCGCGTATCCCATCACGATCATCCTCATGACCACATTCGGCGTGTGGTCGTACGTCGCGCAGACCAGGAAGGTAACGGGAACAATTACTCAGGAATACATCGCGTACCCCATCACGATCATCCTCATGACCACATTCGGCGTGTGGTCGTACGTCGCGCAGACCAGGAAGGTAACGGGAACAATTACTCAGGAATACATCGCGTACCCCATCACGATCATCCTCATGACCACATTCGGCGTGTGGTCGTACGTCGCGCAGACCAGGAAGGTAACGGGAACAATTACTCAGGAATACATCGCGTATCCCATCACGATCATCCTCATGACCACATTCGGCGTGTGGTCGTACGTCGCGCAGACCAGGAAGGTAACGGGAACAATTACTCAGGAATACATCGCGTACCCCATCACGATCATCCTCATGACCACATTCGGCGTGTGGTCGTACGTCGCGCAGACCAGGAAGGTAACGGGAACAATTACTCAGGAATACATCGCGTACCCCATCACGATCATCCTCATGACCACATTCGGCGTGTGGTCGTACGTCGCGCAGACCAGGAAGGTAACGGGAACAATTACTCAGGAATACATCGCGTACCCCATCACGATCATCCTCATGACCACATTCGGCGTGTGGTCGTACGTCGCGCAGACCAGGAAGGTAACGGGAACAATTACTCAGGAATACATCGCGTATCCCATCACGATCATCCTCATGACCACATTCGGCGTGTGGTCGTACGTCGCGCAGACCAGGAAGGTAACGGGAACAATTACTCAGGAATACATCGCGTACCCCATCACGATCATCCTCATGACCACATTCGGCGTGTGGTCGTACGTCGCGCAGACCAGGAAGGTAACGGGAACAATTACTCAGGAATACATCGCGTATCCCATCACGATCATCCTCATGACCACATTCGGCGTGTGGTCGTACGTCGCGCAGACCAGGAAGGTAACGGGAACAATTACTCAGGAATACATCGCGTATCGCATCACGATCATCCTCATGACCACATTCGGCGTGTGGTCGTACGTCGCGCAGACCAGGAAGGTAACGGGAACAATTACTCAGGAATACATCGCGTACCCCATCACGATCATCCTCATGACCACATTCGGCGTGTGGTCGTACGTCGCGCAGACCAGGAAGGTAACGGGAACAATTACTCAGGAATACATCGCGTATCCCATCACGATCATCCTCATGACCACATTCGGCGTGTGGTCGTACGTCGCGCAGACCAGGAAGGTAACGGGAACAATTACTCAGGAATACATCGCGTATCCCATCACGATCATCCTCATGACCACATTCGGCGTGTGGTCGTACGTCGCGCAGACCAGGAAGGTAACGGGAACAATTACTCAGGAATACATCGCGTACCCCATCACGATCATCCTCATGACCACATTCGGCGTGTGGTCGTACGTCGCGCAGACCAGGAAGGTAACGGGAACAATTACTCAGGAATACATCGCGTATCCCATCACGATCATCCTCATGACCACATTCGGCGTGTGGTCGTACGTCGCGCAGACCAGGAAGGTAACGGGAACAATTACTCAGGAATACATCGCGTACCCCATCACGATCATCCTCATGACCACATTCGGCGTGTGGTCGTACGTCGCGCAGACCAGGAAGGTAACGGGAACAATTACTCAGGAATACATCGCGTATCCCATCACGATCATCCTCATGACCACATTCGGCGTGTGGTCGTACGTCGCGCAGACCAGGAAGGTAACGGGAACAATTACTCAGGAATACATCGCGTATCCCATCACGATCATCCTCATGACCACATTCGGCGTGTGGTCGTACGTCGCGCAGACCAGGAAGGTAACGGGAACAATTACTCAGGAATACATCGCGTACCCCATCACGATCATCCTCATGACCACATTCGGCGTGTGGTCGTACGTCGCGCAGACCAGGAAGGTAACGGGAACAATTACTCAGGAATACATCGCGTACCCCATCACGATCATCCTCATGACCACATTCGGCGTGTGGTCGTACGTCGCGCAGACCAGGAAGGTAACGGGAACAATTACTCAGGAATACATCGCGTATCCCATCACGATCATCCTCATGACCACATTCGGCGTGTGGTCGTACGTCGCGCAGACCAGGAAGGTAACGGGAACAATTACTCAGGAATACATCGCGTACCCCATCACGATCATCCTCATGACCACATTCGGCGTGTGGTCGTACGTCGCGCAGACCAGGAAGGTAACGGGAACAATTACTCAGGAATACATCGCGTACCCCATCACGATCATCCTCATGACCACATTCGGCGTGTGGTCGTACGTCGCGCAGACCAGGAAGGTAACGGGAGCAATTACTCAGGAATACATCGCGTATCCCATCACGATCATCCTCATGACCACATTCGGCGTGTGGTCGTACGTCGCGCAGACCAGAAAGGTAACGGGAACAATTACTCAGGAATACATCGCGTACCCATCACGATCATCCTCATGACCACATTCGGCGTGTGGTCGTACGTCGCGCAGACCAGGAAGGTAACGGGAACAATTACTCAGGAATACATCGCGTATCCCATCACGATCATCCTCATGACCACATTCGGCGTGTGGTCGTACGTCGCGCAGACCAGGAAGGTAACGGGAACAATTACTCAGGAATACATCGCGTATCCCATCACGATCATCCTCATGACCACATTCGGCGTGTGGTCGTACGTCGCGCAGACCAGGAAGGTAACGGGAACAATTACTCAGGAATCCTTCTTCAAAGTACCTAATACAGAAAATATATGTGTATATATTTTATATATATTGTAAATATATATATATAAAAAAAATATATATGTATATATTTTCAAATGCGTATTTACATCGAGTCAATCGACTGTTAAAATGCCACACGTGACGGTGAGGAATAGTGTGACATGACTGTGTGTAGCAGTCAGACGCGTAGGAAGGGGGGGATGGGGGGATTAACTCCCCCCCCCCCCCCACTCGAGCAGGCTGACCCCCCATTCACCATACAAAATTAAGTTTAAAGTCCAAGAATCACTAAAAAAAAAAAAATATCTAAAACAAATCGCCCTGCGGGGCAAGAATACGGGGTTGTTTGTGGATATTTGGATATTCAGAATCGATGTTGAAATGTTTACATTCCAACAAATGCCCTGCGGGGCAACAATTTGATTTTTTGCTTCAGTTTGTGCATTTTAGAACCCCAGAATCACTTTTAAATGGTTTAAATTCTACAAAACTCCCTTCGGGGCTAAAACTGGGAGCTTTCCCCCAGATCCCCCCTCCGGGTGTCGCAATACCCCCCCCCCCCCCCCCCATGATGAAAGTAGTACCTACGCGCCTGGTAGTAGTGTAACATGACTCTTTGTACCTGACCGACGGCTGCCACCTTATCGCGGTGGTGGGGTTTGTGTTGACCAATGATCCATTGCAGCTAAGCCGGCGAGCAATGCTCATGTGTAAGGGCTTCCCATGCCGGACAGGTCAGTGGTGAGGCCCAGACAAAGAGCAGCCAGGGTTGACCTAACCATAGACATTTATACTCACGAACGCAGTGAGTATAAATATCTATGCCCTAACCATGTCCTCCCTTGATTTTGTGTCCCCTCGAGATGGTGATCCCCCCCTCGAGATGGTGATCCCCTTGAATTCGGGTTCCGCCGGCCTGAATAATCACACCCCCCGGTCCGTCCCCATTCTGGCCTGGCCTTCCCACCAGTGCTGGACTCCCCCGGATCGGGCCCGTTAGGTCGACCCCTCTCTATGTCCTCCAATTATGATCAACAAAGTTAAATATAAAAATTAATGTGCGCAATATAACCTCGTCGTTGACGCGCCGTTAAACAATAATAATCTAATCTAATCTGACTCTTTGTAGACGTGTCACATGATTGTGTAGTATTGCCAGTAACACGGTGTGTTCTGCCACAGAGCCAGCGGCGCCTGCACGAGACCGTTCACGCGGTCGGTGACGTCACACTATGTCGTCAAGATGGCGGCACTGTCGTCGTGCCCTTCAACGAGCTGGTACCGGGTGACGTCATCGTCATACCCAATGAGGGATGTCGCATGCATTGTGACGCTCTGCTGCTCAACGGCCATTGCGTCATGAACGAGAGCATGTTGACGGGTGGGTGTTCTTCCCACAATCCATCAGTACATCAGTATACTGTTTTAATTATGCTCACCTTCTGTCCAACTCAATATAAACAAGAGTTTATATAATCATTGTTTCATAAATTTAGTATTTAGGTAATTTTTAATGAACTACGAAAATATATCACATTTGATAATTTTCTGGATGTTCTTAAAACTTTAAAAAATCTCACAAACCGAAGATAGAAAATTAAGCTAGTATTTCGTAAATTCATGAGCTGACCCCCATTTCACAGGTTATTCCAAACTATTTTGAACCCAAAGGTGATGATTTGCTGTGTCCCAAATTCATTTTCAATGTGCTTTAAAAAAGGGCACTGCGGGACATGACTCCCATCAAAATACCTAATATAGCGGAAGTGATTGTGCCCACCCAAAATAAGTACCTACCCGCCAGTCACTGCCCACCTTAGTAAATGTATGCTGGCTGCTCCTTATGCTGTGGCCTGGATGGATTGTATGTTCCAGGCGAGAGCGTGCCCGTGAGCAAGAACGCGTTCCCGATGTACAACGAGAAGAACCACTCTCCACACACGCTGTACTGCGGCACGGACGTGATCCAGGCACGCTCGCAGAACCAGCTGCCGGTCAGAGCCGTGGTCCTCCGCACCGGATATCTCACGACCAAAGGCAGTCTTGTCAGATCGATTCTCTATCCGCCGCCCGCGGACTTCCAGTTCGAGAGAGATTCCTACAAGTTCATCCTGATTCTTGCCGTGGTGGCGTTGATGGGACTTATCTACACTGCAATTGACAAGGTATTTGTATTTTTTATTTATAGAATTTATTTAGCAATTACTAAGCCAGTAACATTTCAAATAAATTTGTTACCAACAGTTTTCATCAAAAATCCATTCTTCATTTTCTTTCCCAAACTCATTCCAGGAGGCCTATTCCAAAACGGTTTCCCAATTCCATACTAATGGAATCCGGTCACGGCCATAGGTGCTGCAAGCGCGAGCGATTTTGCTGCTTTTTGTAGACACTTTTTGCGATACGATTGGAGATGAAATAGCTAGACCAAATTGTTCGAAATTTTAATCGTAATTAGATAAAAGACAAACTTAGGGTTATCCCTTGGTATATTTTTAATATTTTGTTTCGTTAATTAGTAATAATTAGTGATTTTTTTGTAAAAAAAGTAGCTATTTTCTTGTCTTGCTGGGTGCTGTATAAAATTAAATTTCAAAAATGTGCCAAGTGATAACCCTAAGTTTGTCTTTCATCTAATCATGATTAAAATTTGAGATCAATTGGTTTACGGGTTTGGTCTCCAATCGTATCGCAAATTTCATAGTTTTGCACGGTTTTGTTGAATAACCGGCGCCTTATTAACGATGCAATAAGCAAAAATTAAAAAGTGCTACTAATATACAATCAGATTGATCATGTGAACATCCTGCAAAAGTAACACTCACTTATGAAACAATTTTTCTCTCTCAATTTTCTAAAACGGCCGAGCGCTAGTATCACCTTAACATTGAATAAAATCAAATTCCGTTAGAATTGGTAATTTAAAAGTTCTAGAAATATGGCCCCAGTCCTGTTTCCTTAACACTTCCTCCAATGATGCATGTTCGTGTTTTCAGTTCTCCCGAGACACCCCTGTTAGTGAGGTGATAATAAAAGCACTGGATCTTCTGACCATCTGCATCCCTCCTGCGCTTCCGGCCGCGATGACCGTCGGGAAGATCTTCGCGCAACGGCGTCTGGAGAAGCGCGACATCTACTGCATCAACTCGCGCATCATCAATGTCACTGGAGGCGTCGACTGCATGTGTTTCGACAAGGTGCGTTCACAAAACTCACTAACTCACATTTTGTGAAGTTGAGCAGCTAGCAGCGTCATT
Organism: Leuctra nigra; assembly: GCA_934045905.1. Lineage (NCBI taxonomy): Eukaryota > Metazoa > Arthropoda > Insecta > Plecoptera > Leuctridae > Leuctra > Leuctra nigra. The sequence goes on from OW203771.1 coordinate 16,308,631, forward strand.
CGCAATGGTTGATTTTAGTCTTGAAAAAGTGCGAACACCAGTCGGTATTAAGAGTCGACAGTACTCGCAGAAAATTTCGATTCCGATGTAAAAAAAATCTAGAAATGCATGAAAATGCATTAGCTCTGGGTTGTACGTGATATTTGTGACATTTAATCGTTTGTTGCATGTTGCATATACTGCTGTGAAGTAAAAGTTATTTTAATTCAATTATTAAAAACCACAAAAAACCATCAAAAGGCAGCCCTACTTTTTTTTCTTAACGGCTTGACCGATTGTATTCAAAATTTAATAGCACAGAGATAAAGAGTAAATCTGTGTCTCTATTGATCCAAAAAAATAATAAAAAATGTTTTTTTCTCGTTTTGAGGAAGTGCTTACATGGGCAATATATGAGGCTTTTTGGAACCTCTGCCCTTAAATAACTAAACAAAAAATAAAACTTTGGGACCACTAGAGACACAGATCTACTCTGTATCTAACCTGTGAAAATTTGAAGACAATCGGTAGGTATAGCCATTTAGAAAAAAGTAGGGGTCGCCTTTTTATGCTTCATAAAACATGGATTTTATCAAGTATTGTAGAGTGAAAAAACCTCTTAAAAAGCGACTAACTTCACTGACACGGTAACTGTGTGTAAATGAAAACCAGGTAAATTTTAGTGTTTTTCAATAATTTGTGAGTATTTATTAAATTATTGTGGTTTATATATAGTGTGGTTTAAGTTTCAAAGTGCTTTTCAAAGATAAGAATACATTTCTTCTCCATTATCTCAGAACTAAACAAAAATGTGAACTTTTGACTTTTTTACAGTAAGCTCACGAGATTTGATCTGACGAGACCAAGATTGTGTGGATTCTTGTTCAAAACTTCTTTATAACTAGGAAAACGCTCTGAGTAACGCGTTGATGAGCGAGCACGGATACACGCAACACCTCGAACCGAAATTATGTTTATCGAAAATGTCATTAAAAGCCAATAATTCTTGAATTTCGTCACAGACTTGTATAAATATCTCCAAAATTTCCAAAAATATTGGTCCCAATAACCTTGCTAAGTTTTAAGTTGATCGATTAAACCTTTGATTGAACGGTTCCTTGTTAAGTTTCAAAAATCACAGGATATCTTTCAAAACAATATACCTGGGACCACTCATATGATATGATATTACTGTGGACACAATATCAGATCAATCTGTTAAACGGTCATTATTAGTTTCATTTCGTTTGAAACTTTCTGCTCTAACTACCTTGCCTTGAACTAAAGATTCGATGTCGCCGTGAATTTGACAGCCAACACACAAAATGTCCCTAAAATTACAAAAACTTTTGAAAATAACTACAAATTAGACTGAAAATTGGCAAAAATACCTTAAATGTTGCTACCAATTACCATGCGAAGTTTTTAGTTGGTCGGTCAATCGGCAATACCCGCTGCACGAGAGCGGGTATTGCGTTGATTGTTTGAGTATCTCCTTGCAGCAGTCTGGTCGGGGGTCTCTTTGCTCCTTGATGCTTTATTATTAACGACATTTTGTTTCAACCTTTTAGATTTAGCTTCGTCAGTTTCTTGATCTTCAATTTCACGCAGACGCTTTTTCGCCTTTATGGCTTTCATTCTAGCAGAAGTCTTTCCATTTTTCGGCATGTTTAAATAGGGATAAGATAGGTAATGAAAAAGTAAGAAGTAGAGTACCTACCTAATTAAAGTACAATAATATTTGTGTGATCAATGTTTGAAATGCACGAAATGTGTGCTCAAAGACGTAATGTATTCAATGTCGTAATGTAACGAAATGAATCTTGAACAAAACTTCGCAAATATGAAAATAAAGTAATCACCTTTCAACTAATAAGCGAAAGGAATCAAAGTTCCACACAAAAAACGGATCAGGTAAAATAGTAACTACCTAGTTTAGAAACGGAATGAATCCAACGTTCCACAATTAAAATAAGACAACGTAATGTTTTGAACTGAATGAATCAAAACTTTCAAAAAAAATAGCAACCTTCAAGGAAATGTCAGGCTAAACAGAAGCTCAGAAACGGAATAAATCCAACGTTTCCAAGAAGAAAATAATTTGAAATAATCAATCCCCTGGACAAAAACTGTAGATACCTAATATCTATGCTTTAAAAGCGATTCAATTTTACTAATACCTTCACAAAGTACACCAAATTGCCAAAATTATCAACGAAAAGAAGCAAAATGCAGGAGAGATTTGGAATGACGTGTGAACGCTAGAAGAGAACAAACGCCACTCAATGATATTATTGAAATGTGAGCTTATGTTTCTAATCCCTCCTGGATGCAAAATCAGCCAAGTAGAAACACGGGAGGCACGGCCATTAGAACTACGAATTGACGAAAAGACAATCAAGGTCCTTAAAAACTCGAAATGATTTGTTGGAAACTATGATCCAAATTGAATTATTCAAATTTGATCAACTCAATAAACATAAAAATATCTGCTTTTCACAAAAAAACTGTACATACCATCAAAACACTCTTGTACCTAAAGCAAATCAGATTCAGTTGCATTGGAAAGACATTCATTTTCAATGTTTCATTTCTGACAGCTATTAAAAATGTCAATAAGTGCATACTTTCTTGACAGATTCGGCTGAAAATTTGTAAAATAAGTGACATTGTTGGTCTTACTGACCATGCTAAATATGAGTTTGATCACATTTCTCGAAGACCATTTTCATTTTTTAGGCTATCAGGAGATACTTATTTTAACAATGAACCAATGGATGGATTTCAAAAAAAAATTGGGTCTGCAAACAGAGAAGGTTGTCTTTACATGTGTGCAAAATTTCAGGTCGATCGGTGAAACGGTGCGACTTCCATTGCTTCCTTTAGCATACAAAAACAAAAACAAAAAAAAAAACAAAAAAAAAAACAGAGGTCCGTGCTAAAAGAGCCAAATGGAGTCGCTCGCTTCGCTCGCTCAATAAGACTTCAAGAGGAAAATTATTATAGTCATTGATATTTGGTATTTTTATTTTGATATTATTCAGGAAAACAGTGATCAAATCTCCCGGACTGATGCTCTTTCTTTCAAAATTTCGTAAATTAAGAACGGATTTCAGCCATTATGAGTGCTATGACTGACGCCCTTTCTTGCTCAAATTTGTGTCTTCATGTTAAGAGCCGATTTTAAAAAAATAGCAATTTCACTATTTTTGGACGGATGCTCTTTTTTTAGTGATTCAACTGACATATTCATGACATTGGGTTGGTGCGATTTCTGTTGTGTTTTGCTTATTGCTTGTTTGTAGAGGAGATACCTAGTGTGTAAATATTATAGTTGCGTTTGATGTTCTAGACGGGGACGTTGACTGAGGATGGATTGGATTACTTCTGCGCCGTGACGGTGACAAGTGGAAGCTTCGACGCCCCTGTCACGGACCCATCAGATGCCCTCAAGGATCAGCCACTGCTCAAGGGGATGACAGTTGCGCATACATTGACATCGATCAACGGCAAAATATCTGGAGATCCGTTGGATATGAAGGTACATTCCATATCATTTAGACCACTGACATGAAATAGTAAGGTTTGAAAGAATTTAGATGTTTAGTATAGATGTGGGGTATAAGTGGATGTCCATTTTTGGTATACATGTTGCAGCTCTCGTGAATAATTATTGGATATCGCAGTTTATTTTATTTTGTAAAAATAATATCTAAATTCAACGCGAGGTGAATTATAAAATCATTTATTAGCCATGTGTATCATACTTTTTTTAAAATAATACAAAAATAATATTGCAAATACACTTTTTTTATGGACACAAAAATAGTTATATTTTCTATAATAGTCCTGGTTGTACAATGTACCGATAAAGTTAGCGGCAGGATTTATTGGTTGAAAACAGCCAATGAAACACAACCATCTAAACCGCTAAAGTTCACAAAGTCTACTTTAGGCTATAAATACAACTTTATCTTACTTTATATCGGGACATTGTACAACCGAACCTAAGTCAATTGACTTATCAGTAGGAAGTTTGATTTATAAAACTAGGAACAAACTAAAGTATACAACAAATGCTAGTCGATTGAAAATATTCCAAAATAAACAATAACAGAATTACAAAAAAGAGCACTCAGATATAAAAATGGTTGTTACAGCTCTTTCATAAAATCTGGTCCGTTTCTTTAAAAAAAAATTATCTTATTTATGTGTAATTTTTTTGTATTAACTATTGTACTTATAAAGTACACTTGACCCGAAGACATGTATATCCACAACGTCAATTAGGTCCATGATCTAGGAGTAAATGTTGCTCGTTGAATTCTTTCAGATGTTCGAATCAACCGGCTGGGCGTTTGAAGAATCCTCTTCCAAGGAGTTTGGTCCCGAAGTGTTGTCAGTCGTGAGAGAAGACGGTGGCAAAGGCGAGAGTTCCATCGCGATTTATCATCAGTTCGCTTTTGAATCCAACCTTCAGCGCATGAGCGCAGTCACAAGAGAAGCAGACTCTGACAACTTCATCTTGTATTCGAAAGGTTCACCAGAAACATTGCAAATGCTCTCCAAGCCCGAGACAGGTAACTGGAAGTGTAGAATATTCCCAACTGTTGGGACGAAACTGAGTTTCTTGATAACATATCATATGTCAGATGGTGTATACAAGAGCTAAGCTAATGTTGTAACATGCTTAGACCTTGCCTAGAAATATGGAAGACGAAAATCGCAGCACATGCTGCTTAGCTGAATTCTAGGAATATCCTCCCATTGTTTTTTTGTGCATGGATCTTTTGTGAGCAGATGAGCTATACTTATTTCTCCTGTTAGACAATTCCATTATAACTTTTAATTTGTGAAGATATGCGAAAACACCTTGTGGCAAACACCAAGTAATAATCTTGATGAAAGACCAGTCGTTACTATCCGTATTAAAATGTATTTCGATCGTGGGACGGGGAACTAGCGTCCCTACTTACTGATACGAACATTAAAATGGTAACTTTGATACTGCATGTCTGGGAGTGAGGAAAAGTATAGTGTAAGCCTCGAAACCTATACGAAAACGAGAGCTAATGTGTGTAATGTTATGCAGTGCCTGAAGACATGACGGCCACTCTGCAAGCCTACACACAGAAGGGCTACCGAGTGATCGCCATGGCCAGACGGAAACTCTCTGAATCCAGCTTCCCCGAGATCCAGAAGCTGACTCGGGAGGAGTGCGAGCGGGAGTTTGAGTTTCTCGGCCTGATTGTCCTGGAAAACCGCGTCAAGCCGCAGACGCTGGGTGTCATCGAGGTGCTGAGGAAAGCAGAGATCAAAACAGTCATGATCACAGGTAAGTGTTTCTTCAAACAAAGACACAATGTTGCTGAAGAATACACGATCAGTACTGATTAGTGATGACATTCCTTCACGCAAAGGATTCGTCAAAGTTTCAGCAGACTTTCATTATAAAAGCAATCGGCAAATAATACAAAAATTAAATAATATACAAAAAACACAAGATATGAAAGTATTCAAACTATTTCCCAAGGTCTGAATATACAACCTCGGACCAAATGTCTTCTAAAATTATGAAATCATCTATGATCAATCTACAATGAGAAATCAACATTCGGATCCGAATGAGACTTATAGCGTTCTTTCCCTGTATTACCCTTTCTTTTTTCAATATTTCGATCATAGTTGATTTCAGAATTTTAGAAGACATTTGGTCTCAGGTTGAATTTTTCCTACCTTGGGAAATAGTTTGAATACTTTCATATCTTGTGTTTTTTGTATATTATTTAATTTTTGTATTATTTGCCGATACACAAAGTTTTATGTTGAAACTTGTATTCTATCTTCTATACAAATCGATATTACAATTGCGTTTTTCAAGACTTCGTGACAATTTTTTCTAAAATCCTAGGGTATATTCTGAAAGCTGCAATATATTCACTGCAAGATTACAACTTCAAGTATTTTTTTTTAAATGGACTCAAAGCGTTCTTCCCCTGTACCCTTCAAATGAAATTTCCGACTGAGTTGTTGTGTCTGTCCGTCAGGTGACAACATGGAGACAGCTATCAGCGTGGCGAGGGAATCCGGCATCATCGGCAGACATGAGCAAATCATCAACGTCACGGCGACGGAAAGTCAGGACAACTCACGACCAAAGATCTACTACACTCCAGTTGCCATTTCAACTGTAAGTCACTACAGGAGCAAGAGATTTGGTCCATTTTTTTAATCTTTGGACAAACGGTCAGAGAGAATTTTTTTGTGTGTGTTTTTTTTTTTTTTTTTTTTAATAACTTGGCCCCCATTCCGCCAAGCTAAGTGACAGTCGCTTCACATCTACACTGCCTCCTCTTGCACCGGTCAAGGGGCAGCAAGCTGTTAGCTCGACTGCATTGAACCGGCGCGCACAGGAACATGCAGGGATCAGCTGTTCAGTTAGGAAGGTCGTTAATTATTGCATTTTTCAGAAGGTTGCTGGTTTATGCTATAAGGACAGTTAGTGGGTTGGACACTCGAGTAGTAAGAAAGAAACATAAAAATATCCAAACTCAATTACAAAATAATTAACAGTGAAAATCCAAGTTTCTTTTTACTCTGCAATCTTGCACAGTCATGGGCGTCCGAAGGATTTCTGCCAGGTGGGAGCAGGGCAAGGAAAACAATATTTTACGGGTTTAAGGGGGGAGGGGGGGGTGCACCCTAGCCTGCCCCGCAGGGCGTTTGTTGGTATTTGGACACTTTGAAAACAATTTTGAGACGTAATGAGGTGTATTTTGTTGAAGGGCATTTTTTGGTTTTTGACACTTTGAAATCAATTTTCGTCAATTTTTTTTGGTTACAAAATGAAACTATACGTAAACCCTCAGAAATTTTTTATGTTTTCCGGACATCCAAGGGGGGGGGGGCCTTACCCCTCCCCGTGGACGCCATGACAGTGCATGTTTGTGTCCGTCCAGAAGCTGCAATCGGAGCACGAGTATGACACGGCTCATGACTGGAGCGTGGACGTGTGCCATCGCTTCGCCATGACGGGAACAACATGGCACATCATCCGCGTACATTTCCCCGACCTGTTGACTCGCCTGGCAGTGCGCGGTGTCGTCTTCGCCCGCATGAAGTCCAACCAGAAGCAACAGCTTGTGCAGGTCCTGAAGGAGACGGACTACCATGTCGGTAAGTCACATGGCAGTACGCGGGGTCGTATTCGCCCGCATGAAGTCCAACCAGAAGCAACAGCTTGTGCAGGTCCTGAAGGAGACGGACTACCATGTCGGTAAGTCACATGGCAGTACGCGGGGTCGTATTCGCCCGCATGAAGTCCAACCAGAAGCAACAGCTTGTGCAGGTCCTGAAGGAGACGGACTACCATGTCGGTAAGTCACATGGCAGTACGCGGGGTCGTATTCGCCCGCATGAAGTCCAACCAGAAGCAACAGCTTGTGCAGGTCCTGAAGGAGACGGACTACCACGTCGGTAAGGGGATTCTAGACGCTTCATTCACGGTGTTTCTCCGCGTTGAGCTCGAGAGTACTCTTTCAGCTTCGCCGCAACCAGTGTTGGAGCTTCAATCTCAGTTTCAAAGTACTTGTATCCGATTCTCTGTCCAATAAAGCTTATTTACCAATTCTATAATGAATTACGTTCGATACCAAATTGATGAATATAAATAGTGGCATATAATGACTCGAAGGTGAAAAGTTGAGGTGAATCAAAGAACAATTAAAATTGAACAAAGATATGCTTTTTCTTCTTCATATTTAAGTAGGTACCTATATTGTACACACTTTTCATGTGGTATTCATGTGATGTATTTTTCGTACTAATTATTTTGTACATTGTGTAAGCCACTTCCATTATTTTTGCCATACCTTTTTCCTAAATCAAATTGAGAATTTTGGCTACTATCTTTTGAATGTCACTCTACACACAAATAATAAGAAATTATCCACACAATTTGAAGTAAGAATAGCGACACGGTGATCGCCGTGTGTTCGGAAGCCGTCTCAAGACTTTTTTTTATTGATGAAAAGCTGTACTTTCTAACGAACTGTTCAAAAGCGCTAGGTACCCAAAGAGGATAATTCTCACCCTTACATGAAGTACCATGTTTTGATTGACCTCTCTTTCTGTTCTCCAGTGAATGTGTTCTTGTTCTTACCAGGCATGTGTGGGGACGGCGCCAACGACTGTGGCGCCCTCAAGACGGCTCACGTTGGCATCTCTCTCTCGGACGCAGAGTCATCCGTCGCCAGTCCGTTCACATCGAAAGACCCCAACATCTTGTGCGTGCCACTTGTCATCAGAGAAGGCAGAGCAGCACTGATCACAGCCTTCGGGATCTTCAAATTCATGATCCTCTACAGCCTCGTTGAATTCTTTTCTGTATTCATATTGTACTCGATTGATTCCAACCTTACTGACTTCCAGTTCCTCTACATTGACATCTTCTTAGTCCTTCATTTCGCTATTACCTTTGGTGTGACGGAAGCTTATGTTGGTGACCTCGTCAAGCAAACCCCTGGTATGAGTCTCCTCTCCATCATTCCTATAACTTCAATGCTGTCGCAGATTGCACTTAACATTGGCTTTCTACTAGGTGGCTTCTATCTAGTCCAAGTTTTTGATTGGTTTGTGCACTTCGAATATCAGGATGATTATGTATATCAGAGTTATGAAAACTATGCAGTATTCGGAGCTTCAATGGGCCAGTACATTATTATGGTGATTGTGTTTTCTAAAGGGTCTCCATACAGACAACCAATCTACACCAACTACGTGCTAACCTTTTCAATGGCTTTGATGTTCTGTGTTAATACTTACATGGCAATGTGGTCCCCGGATTGGCTCTCAGGCTTGATGGAGCTGGAAATGCCACCAACATATCATTTCAGACTTGTCATTGTCTTCTTCTGGCTAATTAATTTCATTTTAGCGTACAATCTTGAGGAATTCATTGTTGGATATGTGTTAGCAAAGAAGATTATGCCGAGACTGAGAAGTCCTGAGTCAATGAAGCTGTATCGAAGAGTAGAAAAGGAGATCCAAGCAGACTCGAATTGGCCATACATTACTATGAATCATACATGATCATGATACATGATGCATGGACATGGGAGCATTTCCGGCTGAAGAATCGATACAATCTCAGCACATTACCTGAAAAATCATTACCATACCAAGTAACAAAACTGATAGGTATTTGGAAATTGAAGGGCCTGGTGCAAAAACAAGTTTGAATGCAGAGACAGTCGCGTCCGGGCTTGACTGACCTGGGGCCCTATTCCACAATTTGAAAATTCCAGATTCGGCCCGAATATGATTCACGGTCATATAGTTTAACATTGCACCGAATCGGATTCTGGTCGAATCCGGATATTTAAAGTTCTAGAATAGGGCCCCTGGGCAGTCATCACGTACCTGTATAATGATTCAATAATAAGTCGCGTAAAACTCCAAATGAAATTGTACTTAATTGGCTTACCAAGGCCCACTAGTTTTTCTGATGAATTAGGTAACCAGTCACTTGAGGCATTACACTACTCTTACTGGGACAAAAATTTAGTCAACAGGCATCTAATTTTCTGATGGAGTTGGGTAATATCCATGTTTGGATATTTAGGAAAATTATAATTTTTTATATAAAATCCTCACTGCAACAATTCAACCACAAAAATTCCAAATACTAGAAGCATTTTTGGAATTCTGAGTAACAACGACTGATTATTGTTTTAGGGTGTGGTCCAATGGTCGCAACTTTAATTACTACTATAAGCGGAGAGATAAGTGAGATAACAAAATGATATTTTATTTATAGTTACTACTAATGACCGCTTTTACCATCTTCTAATAAAGAACACGATGGCCTGTGTTAAATGCCTGATGGAATACGCCAATAACGACAGTTATTATTTGGCAGATGTCTATTGGGGGGTGATAAAACTAGTCATTGGTTCAAATTTAAACTGAGATTGGTGCAGGGAAAAACATTTAATAGTGTTTATATTCTTAGATAATAACGTGTGTGTATTCAAGAAATGCTGTAAGTATTTTTTTGACTGCGAAACTGACATTCTAAATGTAAACAAGCATTTGAAGAACTTGCTGAGAAAATGTACAAGAGTTGTTAGACCTTTAAAATAAAGAATGTGTGAAATATGCATTGTGTCTTACATTTAGCCCTGTTGTTCCTAATCATCGAAATGCATTATTGAAAAGACGTGATGTATGTACATTTATTTTGGAATACAAAACACAATAAGTAGGGACCTACATAAAATCTGAAAAATAGAGTCATTTCAGATTTTCCTTGAGTTTGACACAAATATTGTCGTTGGTGTTAATAAGGTCGACTAAAAATTAACTAAACTTAAATAGTTTTCACATTTTTCATCATTTAATGGTTCAAAAGTTATAGCAAACTAGGAAATAATTATAATGTTTACAGTGTTATAATGTTGTATGTAGTACAGCCGACTCTTAAAAATGATAAAACTGTTTGTATTTGAGTTTTAATATTCCATTCTGTACTCTGGTCCTAAATAATTAAACAAGCGTTCTGAGCGCTCTTTCACAGCGTTTCTTTTAGAAGTCAATACCCATGTCAAGTTGTTTAGAACATCATGCAAAAATTCAAATAAAAAGTCAAGCATCCAGATTGAATTGTTTATTTCATTCCACCTTCGTCCTCACACTGTAATGCAATTAGACAACTGATTCCCCCATGACCCTCATGGCTGGCCAGAACGTCGTGACCATGTTCTGGATCTCCGACGCCGGCGGGTCGAAGCCGTTGGCGCCACCTCCAGGCAGCTCGATAGTGTACGAGATGGGGATCTCGGCAATCCCCAGCGCCCAGTCGTCACTCGCTCCAGACGCAGCATCTGAACAATCAGTTAGAATCTCGTTTAGGTAGAGCAATCGATCGATATATACAAAAATATTTTTTCTTTAAATCAAGTTCAAAAAACGTTTTCCTACATTTCAACTATATTTAAGTATAACTGACTCATTTAATGTCATTTAGGATGCAACTCCAGTCCAACAATGAGTTTTCAATTGTATGTCATCAGAGGATGAACACAACTTTAAAAAATAGCACGCGTTGGTATTGTTTTCAATTTTTTTCCTGCTAGTACGTTCATATGTCTACCATAAGAAAAAATTTCGTTCAAATCAATCGACACAAAAAAATAGATCTTCATTATAGACTGATTTGAGCTGACGTCACGATCTCGGCGTGGGTCAGGCCCATCAATGTTAATAAATAAACTTGATATAAACTAAGAAAACAATCACCCTAAATGCATGTTGTTGCTGCATCTCACTGGCCTGATGGCCCTACGCCGAGATTTCAAGGTAGGGGGAGGAGCCTATTCCTATAGGAATCCTGCTCGTGACGTCACAAGGGTAGAATAATGGAGGCTGCCCTGGTAGGGAAAATGTATCAAAACTATACATAATAGATAAATCATATTTCTCAGATGAATATTTAACTTGAAAATGTGTAAGAATAAATATTTCGTATCATTATTAACTATGTACTCACTTAAATATCTTTATTTCATTATGTAATCACTCTAAATATGAACTTTGGATTCCCGCTGTCAGATTTGTTTATCCCCTATACCTTTATATAGGTTACTATGGCTACCTTTTCTCACGCAGGTTGCCTATTGTATTCAGAGGGGGTGAAATCACTCTATAGCCTAAAAATTACACGATTTTTTTTCCGCCATAAGATAACTTGGTGGAGACAAATCAATTTATCTCAGAAAAAGGACAAGGGAAGTGTTTAATTTTTTCAGGGGATGTGTTTTGCATGATTAACAGTAAGTCACCAACATTTCAAGTAAATCGGAAACATTGAGGTTATGGTGGTTCTATCTTAAAGGAGGGACTAGCGATATTATCACGGTCTTCTTGAAATTTCCACAAATTTGCAAAGAACTACGATTTTCTAGAATACCGTGTACTTAGGTAGAACGTACTACTCATGATATTTCTAAATTTGTGTAAGGAACAAAGGTGAGTGCTTATGATTGAGATTCTCGTCTCCACAAGTGTGATTGTTACTTACACAGCACGTTGGTGGATGAACCGATCTCGTAGGGTCTTCCTCCCAGAGCTTGTTGGGCTGCGTCGGCTCTTACTGCCAGTTCGTGCTAAACAGTCACAAGTACTATTAGAAGAACAATCTCATCGAACAAGCGTCATGCACAGATGTGAAATCAAGCGGTCGTGAGCAAGAACAAGACAAATCGACTTGACCTGTTCTTGTTGCCACCGCGTCGTAGCGGCATTCACATTTCTTGTCGAAAGTGATTCAAACGGAGGGCCAGCTTTGACATTGAATATCTCAGATCCAGTTTCTTCGAATTGACCGGTTCTTGTACCCAGCCCCTGATTTGATATTTGGCCCCCGATAGTTTCCCAAAACTATGAGGATCCCTGTGACTGTTCATGTCTCCTTATAAATGTTGTTCAAATGAATCGTGAATGGATGTCTTGCGGGAAAAGCGCGTGGAAAAAGATGGTACTAAACGAGATATCGTTTTGGGGGTATTTGGTGATGTAGCATGGGCTTTTACCGTGTGGCTTGTGCTTTTAGACTACGTCACAGTTGGCGCATTATTTCAAATTCAAAATTGATTATTGTTTTCAATGATTTTGAGCCGATTATACATTGTAACTTACATAGATTAGTATAAGACACTGGACAGAATGACAGGTACGATTTAATATTATTTTTAAGCATTTTTTTAACGCCTAAGGCCCATGCTACACGACCAAATACTCCCAAAACGTTATCTCGTTAACTCATCTTTTACCGCGCGCGCTTTTCCCGCAAGACATCCATTGGTCTTCTCCGGGATGACCTTGGGCATAACATGACTGACATGATCAACCATAAGTGGCTTAGTGAGTTCTGCAAGCTACAATATCAAAACACACTAAATTATTCACGTTTTTGTAGATCACTTTCAGGATATCGCTGTAGGAATAACTTACCATAACTTCCCAGCCGACTGGCAGCTCCGAGGTCCAGCCCCACGGGTAGAGGAAGTACTGCAATCCAACAATATGCATTATATTCGACGCTTGATTTCACGATACCAATACTTTATGATTTCCCAATAGGACGCTCTAAATACTTCATCAGACGACAATCCGTTTTATCGGATCAGAATTGAAGATGTTGATGATTTTGACATTTTCAGTAATAATTCCACATGATCATGTTTTAACTAAAACTATCCTTCATCACAGCCCATCCGATGATGCAGAAAAGTTAATAATTTGTTCATAAACTTGTTCTCACATTGAGTTGAGACGTATTGACAAGCTAATGGATAGATATGTTTCACTATAAACCATCACCAGTCTCAAGAGTGGATGGAAATTGCAATTCCTATTCTGAGTTGGCGTGATAATGTCTCTTAGGTGAAGGTAATCAGGACCCCATAAAAACACTCCGTGTAAAAAAAACAGCCAAGTCTCTTCAACTAAAAAAAAATTTATGAAATCTAAAAATTCTGCACTGAAACGTAGTGATATCAAAAAATGAGCCAAGTCAAATCTTTATTTGAAAATTAAAAAATACTTGGCGCATCGTGTATATAAATAGCTTAGAAGTATAGGCTAGATATAAACACATATACTTACAGTACCTATACCTACAATGCCCTAAAAAAACGATGCGCCAAGTATTTTTTAATTTTCAAATAAAGATTTGACTTGGCTCATTTTTTGATATCACTACGTTTCAGTGCAGAATTTTTAGATTTCATAATATTTTTTTTTAGTTGAAGAGACTTGGCTGTTTTTTTTACACGGAGTGTTTTTTATGGGGATATCAATTATTTTTTTAGTTTATTTACACAACTTGTAAAACTTTTTGGGGCAACAATGGCTAATTCTTTTTAAAAAATACGCCATTTCCGAATAATTTACTAAAAAAAATATTGTTTGGAGCTAAATATATACTTAAAGTGATATACCATGAAGAATTGCGAAAGCATCGTTCCAATAGGTCCAGCCGTTTTCGAGATATGGCATCACTTCCGGTTTTCAAAATGGCGGCTGAAAGCTCTTACACATTGTAGTAATTTGTATATAAATACTTATATTTCATTATAAGACTTCTGAATATGTAGTTGGTTTTTATATAAAGGGAAGTGAATTTAGGCAGATTTCGCTTAACTATGACGTCATTTCCGGTTTCAGTAATTAGAAAACTTTAATTTAACTACTGTTATTTCATATAGAGGACCGTCTGAATCGATTGGCGCAAATTTCGTTCCGATCGGTTAAGCCGTTTTTGAGATATGACGTCACTTCCGGTTTCAAAATGGCGGCACAAAAAATTTATAAGGGCAAGGTATCATCAGGCAGACGAGCTTTATATGTGGTGAAAATTTCGGGTCAATCGACCCTGCCGTTTAGCCTGTGGCGGAGACCGCGGAATTATTGGAAGATGAATTATAATCATAATCATTATCTGAAAGCCGTACAATTTCACGATTTTCACTGTCCTCCAGCTCGCAAACTGCATAACGTATTATTGCCAAACTTGGAATATATGGTAGGGTGGGCCATAGCTCTAAATTAAAATATTTCGCAACAATGTGAGATTTCCCATTTTTAAGATCCAGTAGGCCGAAAATGCCACTTTGATGCTTACAGTAAAAGTGGGTTGCTCCAGCCTTTTTAAATGAGAGTGTGCGCGCGCTGTACGACTTGGCTGGCGTGGAGCGACCGCTCCACTAGATACGAAAAGGGTTTGTTGGACCAGCATTGTAAACCCCTGACTGAATAATACTCCGATTTTGAGAACAGTGCCACTCTTTTTTTAATTATTAACTATTCTGTCATGGACTCGGTACAGAAGCGTCAAAATAAAGCTAAGCGCATTATTCTTAAAGTTGATAAACGCACACCAATAAACTTCATGTTTAACAAGCTTTATTCTTAAATGTAATTTTAAATTCAAAATTTAAATCTCAAATTTTCATTGATAAAATAGTTAATATTTTTTTACCACAATACTTACAGAATAAAGTAGATATGGTAAGTGACATTCATTCGCATTGTACTAGAGCTAGTACTAGTAATAATATTTATATTGATTTTAAAACCAAAACTACAACCCTAAAGTCTCCTTTGTTAAAGGTGCTAGACTTTATAACGACATTCCTGTATCCTATGTTTATAAATTGTTATAGTTATTTAAATGTATCTAGATATATTGCCATGCATTATCATTTATGTAATTTTTAATGTTTAAAAATGTAGATTGCTAAAAGCGTTAAGGCCGATGCACAATTGACGCAGACGGACGACGCGGGCGGACGATGGAGACGGATACGATGTTTAGGTATGACATATTCACTATGACTGTTCACAATCGGACGCGGACGGACGACGACTTTAAGGCCGATGCACAATTGACGCAGACGGACGACGCGGACGGACGACGGAGACGGATACAATGTTAAAGTCGTCGTCCGTTCGCGTCCGATTGTGAACAGCCAGATTGAATATGTCATACCTAAACATCGTATCCGTCTCCGTCGTCCGTCTGCGTCATCCGTCTGCGTCAATTGTGCATCGGCCTTTAACATTGTATCCGTCTCCGTCGTCCGTCCGCGTCGTCCGTCCGCGTCAATTGTGCATCGGCCTTTAAGCTTACAAATAAACACCCTACAAACACAAGGCGCGCCCTGGGACGTCTCCCCCACCGATGGCTGCCACCTTAGCGCGGTAGTGGGGTTTGCGTTGGCCAATGATCCATTGCAGCTACGCCGGCGAGCATATGATCATGTGTAAGGGTTACCCATGCCGGACAGATCAGTGGTGAGGTCCAGACAAAGAGCAGCCAGGGTCGGCCTAACCATATCCTCCCTTGAATTTGCGGTCCCCATCGGGACGGCCTCTCCCCTCGAGATGGTGATCCCCCTGAAATCGGGTTCCGCCGGCCCGAATCCTCACACCCCCCGGTCCGTCCCCATTCCGGCCTGGCCTCCCCACCAGTGTTGGACTCCCCCGGATCGGGCCCGTTAGGTCGACCCCTCCCCATGTCCACCACTTATATCAACAAAGTTAAATGCAAAAATGCAAAAATTAATGTGCGCAATATAACCTCGTCGTTGACGCGCCGTTAAACCACAATAATCTAATCTAATCTGGGACGTCTCGCTTGGTATTGGGAGCGCCAAGTGTAGGAACCCTGTGTGTGAATGAAAGGTTATGACATCATTGATGACCTACCCAGCCGTATGAGTGGATGGTGATGTAGATCCCGATCCTGTCTGCGTTGTTCAAGACGATGTCTCTCAAGTTACGGCATTCGGGCTCCGAGAAGGGGGTGGGGCCGGAGTAGATTTCGGAGCAGGGATTCTGGCTGGCGCCGACCTCTGAATGGACATTACAACACTCCATAAGAACACACTCACAGTCCATCAATAACTTTTAAAACTCAATGGCGTTGGTGTAAACAAAGAAAACATTAGCTAAGTATTTTGGGAGAGACGTCGAAATAATGGATTCAAGCCACAGTGTAGCCAGAGTAAATGATGGAGTGCGTACTTCAAAACCATGATGCCCCCTGAACGGACTGTCACATTGTCAGAGTCGGGGGGGGGGGGGGGGGATGAACAGTCCAGGATGGACCTGGTCTCATGCCCTTCCCTGAATATCCGACCGGATAGTCTTTGATTCCCCACCCCCTCTCACCCAAACGGACTACAGTCCGTTCCCTTGATACGGGACCCCACCTGCCCGAACCCTCTTAACCTTCGGATCCTTCCCCATTCTGGACTGCCTTTTCACCAGCACTAGTCTCTCCGGACACGTGCGCTCTAGGTTGACCCCTACTCATAACCTTCACGTATATGAAACAAAATAACGTATTATCAAGTGAACGATCTGACCACGCTGTCTAATTGTCTTCAAACAATATAAATCTAATCTAATCTGTAGATTCTATGGAGATAAAATCCTGTCACACTTCAGGTGATTGATGAATTGCTACATTTGAATCATTTCAATTGTTATGATTTATATTTGGATTTATATTTGGAGAATAACAGGAAAAAAACCAGACGTATTTTCTATACGTCATGCAGGCGCGTAGGAAGGGTAGAGGGGAATAGGGGGGGGAGTCTCCCCCTCTGATTTATTTCCCTATGTTCTTACACATTTATATGTCAAGATAAAAATATGCTTAAAAAGTGTTAAAATCGCGTAGAAATTCACCAAATTCACGACTCAATTAAGATTTTTTTGGGCTATGAGCCAGGACTGGCATATCGCTAGGGGCCCACCCCCAGATCCCCCATTGTCTTCGTGGAGACACAAGTATCTCTAGCTCAAGTACTTTTCCAATATAATTCCCCCCCCCCCCCTTGCAAATTTAGTTCCTACGCGCCTGATCACAAGCCAGCTGAAACAGTTTCAATCCACGTTTTGACAGGAAAAAAATATTATTATTTTACATTTGATTTATAAGATAGATATATACAATTAATTCACAATTACATTAGGTATCTATATAACACAAAACTAACTTTTTTGGAGAAGAAAAAGTTTAGTATCTGAAACTCTCAAACTCATTCTTAATGTGTATTTGGATAGCGATATGTAATGATATTTCTTTATTAAAGCTTACTTCTTACATTTCATTTAGTAATATTTTTGTAAAACGCCTTTGGAGACAAGCTAATTGTTATCGAATTCCAATGTCTACTCACCATTCCAGTGGAAGTCCCAGTTCCTGTTAGGATCGATTCCAGGGCAAGTCGTGGACACAGCTGTGCTTCGGGTCTTTCTCCAGAGTCGGGCCTACAAACATAATTGCATGTTATAATCAAAATTACACATTCCAATGACAAAAACAAACAAGAAAAAATACTATAAAATATAAGCCGTGCAGGCATTATATCGATCAGAAACTAGGGTAATTAACAACCGCTCTGAACAACAAATACAATTCCGTACAGGCTGTAGAGCCTATTCCCTAAAGGGTGACGATGAAGAAGAACGAAACATTCCCCTTATTCCCTGGTTTTTTCCTTCAATTGACAGTGAAGGTTATGACAGTTTCGACTACTTACATTGGTGAAAGTCCACGCATAACCGTCCGGATTGGAGGATGGCAGAATCCACCAGTCCCTGTCAGCATAGAGATCTTCGTTGCCGGGCACCTCCAGCAGTTGGTAGATGGTGTAAAGAGCCATGGCTGGAGAACTCCATTCCCGAGCATGGAGTCCAGCGTCGACCCAGACAATGGGCTTGTTCGTGCCTCCAGACGAGATCTTCAACACTCTCATGACTTGTCCGTTTGTGCTCGTGCCGATGACCTCGAGCGAGGCGACAGTCGAGTAAGCCGCGACTACCTCGTCCAAGTAGGCTTGGATCTAATTGGTAGGAAACATACATTCACGAGTCACTTTGGGGCTGTGCATAAATGACGTAACGATAAAAATGGGATCACCTTCCCACCCCCCATCTCCCCTAAAAGCACGTCACAAATCTATCTCTACCCCCGCTTCAATAGGTATAATATTTTTCACTGTAAGATTCATCAGAAATATCGTTTTTAGCGAAATTTCCAGGCCAGACATATCAATTGAAATTTAAAATGCTTTAAAATATCTATATCAAAACGTGACGTTCTACTGCCTACAGGCCCCCCCCCCCCTCCTTCCCCTGACACACTGGATTCCATACTGGTGCACCCCCCCCCCCCCCCTCTGAAGCGTGATAGCCCCTTTAATGAGCACTCAATACTACTAAAATTATCCGATGAGAAAATAATGTATTGCCTATAAATATATGTTGTTCGATGCCATTTCCAAAAGTTTCAAAGGAATGCCGTGAAGTATTTGAAGTTCGCATCACACTTTTCCACAAAATACATTCGAAAATATTCAATATTTAATTTTAAAGTAATATTATTATTTGTAAGTTTGTATAGTGTATATGATAAATATTATCATACAATTACAATCAAACCTGAAGTCAGCAATAGCCAATCCCACGAAGGATAATTTTCAACACGTTACATAAAGCGCTACCCTAGGATACGTCCCATAGTATACTTAGTTGTAGATGGACTGTTGATAAAAGTCGAACGATCCAAGGCTGATATCTTAAATACTTTTTAAATACAAACACAATCAACGGAACAAACCGTCTGCACAACTGCATTTCATCAAAACGGTTCCGAAAACATCACTTACGACTAACTTTCTAAAGATGCTCAATCACTTATCTATCCTTACCTCATCGTAGTTGTGGTATCTGTCGAAGGTGATTTTGCCTTCAACTCGTGGCGTGGTATCACGGTCAGCTTTCTCCTTGTCAAAAACTCTGTGAACATAGACATTGAATTCCATTCATTCAAATAATGTGTCGATTAGGCCATCAACTTTGTTAAAATACAGGACAACCACAAAGTTTACTTGACAAAGATCGGTACTAGCAAATTCAGTAGATCTCAACACTTTTACCAGTCATTGTGTAAGAATTTGGAAATAAGATAACTTTAGTCTTACTTGAAACTCAGGTTCTAACTAAGTGGTATAGAAGGCCACAAAGTCGAGAAAATGGACATCGTGCCAACTCCTTCTGCGGTACAGAGTTCTGCGGCTAAGAGTAAAGAAGTAACTTACGTCTGTACATCTTCAATGATCACGTGGTTCTCGATGCTCTTGACGTGAAGGAACTTGAGGAACTCCTGTTGTTGCGCAGGGGCGACCATGATGTCCACTGGGGCTCCGGGTTTGCGGTGCCTCGACCAGAAGTCGAATCCTTCCGCATCGTCGAAACGTGAAAGTAGCTCCATCTGACTGGCTGTAGGAGTCAGTTGGAACACTTTGTACCTGTGCACAGAGAAATACGCATCACTTAGGATTTATTAACATAAATATTTTTCCGAAATATATTTGCTTCCAACGATGTCCACACGAGAACGTCTTGTCCAGTTTGAGTTGTCTTTACAATACGAGTTTGTTTTAAAGTAAGCTAGAAATCCTCTTCCGTTTGAACACTCCTAAAATAAACTTGAACGTTAAAAATGTATACCCTAGAAATCTAATATTTTCCCTTTTATAAGGATTTACAGCTGCTGCCGTTTCTGCAATATCAACTTACGCTCATCTCTATCCTCCAAATCACCCTCTTCCAAATCACTTTCTTCCATTGCCCTCTGAACACCATCCATCCAGGAGCTCCTCGGGCGTCCACGCTTCCTTCTGTACGGAGGTTGGTATCCCAATATCCTTCTTGGCCACCTCTCTTCCTGCATTCTTCTGACATGTCCATACCAAACTAGCTCTCTCGTCTCCAGTCTATACACAATAGTGTTTGCCGATCCCATTTCCTCTCTTCTTTGCCTTCCAGTCTCGACACCCTAGCATGATCTTCGAATATGGTCGATCTCTGAGCTCAAGAATTAGCTCCATATGTTATGTTCGACTATCGCTTCATACCAAAGAAACTTGTCATTTGCTCAGACCAGACCACCTAAGGAGTTCAATGTATGTATGGCAACCCCCGTTCATAATTGTGATCTGTTTAGAAATGTCGTACCCACACATTAATTACAGATTTATTATTCTTTTACAATTATTATGATGGAACGTAGACTTCAAATAATATTCAATAGTTCCCTATTCAAAACCGGTCATCTCCACTGTACTATTTCTGAGATAAACAGTAACACTGATTGCCAAGAGAATTTGATTTGTACACACATTTTGAACGAGAATACACTTTTAAATTTCATGATAAATAAATAAAAACACTTTATAACAATTTGTCTAACTCAATATATTTTTTTTTTGAGATAGTCGATTTTCATTTATGACATCTTTACATTCTCTCCGTTATTACATTTTAACAGATGGATAAACAAAAATGTGAAAAAACTTTTTAGCAAAATTGTGTTATATTCTGTAGAAAATAAGCTTGTCTTCCACTCACCCATCATATCTGGTGACATCTGCAGCCAAGGCCGCAGCCACCAGAGCGGCAACCACAATGAGAACGCGCATCGTCAGTCTCAAGTCGGACTCAGATGGCCGCATCCATGTTACATACACTTATATACACGATTCATATTGCGACACCTATCAAAACACTTGGAAAAACACGTGATTGGACTATTACCTAATCTAAATTCAATATCAATGTTTCACAGGTCCACAAGATAGTGACTGATTCGTTGTCTCTACATTTGACACAATATGATGGACATGATTGACACAAATCTCATTAGCATTGTTGTTTGTAAGATATTATATTTTAATCATCAATTCATTGACTACATTGACACATTGTAGTTTTTTAAGCGAACGCTTTTTGTTATATTATCATTAAAGATCAAATGAAGTAACGGATCAGGCCAACTTTAACAAAATATATATAACTACCCAGTTCGGTTGTCTAATGATTTTTAGCAAGATCGATTCATTATTGGTTTTATCGGAAAACTGATTTATGGTAGTTTGTAGGTATGGATCGTAGCAACGAAATCTTCAACGTTTTTTTTTTTAAATATAGTTTTAGTCCTAGGTGTTGCCCGTTTCGGGTCGCTTATCAACGCGTTACACTGAGCGTTTTTATAGTATTAAATCATTACAATTTTATCCTACACACACATGTCAGGTCATGGGGTGCATTCCCAACAATTATCTAGGACAGCTCCGTCAATGGCAGGAACCGATTTGCCAGGTTCGACGCTCATCCACCTCCTTATTCTCCTTCATATTCACTTTGTAAGATAAAATCTTGACCTTGCAAAATTTCAACTTTATCGGATCATATTGAAGATTCTACCAATCACCACGATTTTTTAAAATTTTAACAATAGGATGTTGAAAAACATGCTCGCTTCGCTTGCTCAATTATGTTCCCGATTGTACCTACACACATTTATTATACTACTAAATCAGAAGAATGTTGTTGTACTGCGTCAGGTTTCCCTGCAATCTGGTGAAATCTAAGACGATCTCAGCCGGACGCGTGAAGAACTTGACCTTGGTCTATTCGCAAGAACGAGGCGGCGTGCTTTGTCAGCCTACATCGATGACAGACTTGCTATTCCCAAACAACGAAGAGTTTGTCAATGCATATTGGGACCAGGATGATGCGTTCTTAGGGTCAATTGCTACTTTAATGTTATCTTCAAACGATTGATATCACTTGTATGTAACTGATATGGGAAGGTAAATAAATATAATGAAAATTATCTCAATTCTTATATTGAATTGTGTTTGTTTATTACTAGAGAAGAGATATGAAGAAACTTTTGAGTGTAGGAACCTCAAGTGAAAAAGAGAAACTATTGAAATTTAAATTGTGTTGCATACATTTTTCGCAATAACAAACGACTAAAGCAAAGTTGTATACAAATTTATTCATGATATCCGTGCTGATCCGCCCCTAAATCAGCTAGTACCAACAGAATCCACCAGAATGCAGTCGTGGCCCTTATTTTCTCGAATTAGCATTCAATATTCAGGTTAACTCAAACCAATTAAAAACGGTACTTTGCACTAAACGGATTGACTGCTGGTCAGGTTCCGTGACAGTCAATCCTTATTATTATCAATGAAATCGAGCTCACCTACTTAAGTTAGATAATACACATACTTCATGGGATGATGCCATCAAACCTTTATCAGACAATCTATTTCTTTCGAGGATTTTTTTTATTAATTGTTCGAGTGTGCCTATCATTTATCAATCAAAACACAATGTACACTGTTCAAATAGTTTATTTCTGTATTCACATGAAATGAGACTATCAGACAACTGATTCCCCCAAGACCCTCATGGCCGGCCAGAACGTCGTGACCATGTTCTGGATCTCCGACGCCGGCGGGTCGAAGCCGTTGGCGCCACCTCCAGGCAGCTCGACGGTGTACGAGATGGGGATCTGGGGAACCCCGTAAGCATAGTCCCTACTCGATCCAGACGCAGGGGCTGAAAGTTACACACACATTGTTGTATATGGGGCTTACATTTTTGGGGGCCATCGAAAGGTGGTTTACCTTAGTAAAGCCTTTGGGGACTTCGACAAAATTGTCTTAATTTCGGGATTTTAATATCCAACGAAGAATTTGAACTAAAACGTCTGGGGATGACTGTTATTTTATAGCGGCCGAGTAAATCGAGGGGTTAGCGGCAGGGGGAGGTAATGTAGGGTATAATCGTCATTCATTGTGTCCCTACCAAAACATTTAGCAACCCGCGGTTTTCACTGATTAATAGAGAAATAGCACTGCTATTTTATTGGTATTAAAAAATACAAATAGTTTGTTTTGAATAATTAAAAACACCTTATAAAGTATCTGCGAAGTATTCCTAACTTCATTCATTCTTTATTTATCAGTAAAACCCACATGTTCCTCAGTGCAATGGTATTGATTTTAGACGTTTCAACCTCTATTTTCCCACTAGACCCGTGAATAACTCGCAACTATGTAAATGCCAACCACCCTCAGTCCTCATAAAACATTTTCAAAGGTTCAGGCTGTATATATTTGGCTACAACTTACACAGAACGTTGGTGGATGTGCCGATCTCGTAGGGTCTTCCTCCCATTGCTTGCTGAGCTGCGTCTGCCTCTACCGCCAGAGCATGCTGCACATTCACAAATACTTTTAGTTACATTCTCATCCACAACTCAAGCGGTAATTACAAATGTGAAATTACAATGCCAATTGTGAATCTAACCCATTAGGGTTCATTTTAATCCAAATAGCTATCACGCATCTGACTTCACAGCTGACCAAGATCTAGCTGGGGACAGATCCTTTTAGTAAATGAGTATAAATAAGTTGGAATAACTTACCATAGCTTCCCAGCCTGCTGGAAGGTCAGTTGTCCAACCCCAGGGGTAGAGGAAGTACTGAAAAAACAAACAGCATCAAAATATTCAACGCTGGATTATAAAAAAAATAAATTATGATATTTCTTCCCGCGAAGAAGATTTTATTAGCACTCGTACTACGAGTGTCACTCAAGACGTTCCTCTGGAAACGATCACATGTTTGACACAATACAATAAAATAAGGAGTTATTATACCGACCATTTAAACGAATACTGATTAATCCATAACCTAACTAGCCAAATTATTGGATGGTGACATAAAGAACTCGAATCAATCTTGTTGGCCAGTCAGAGCTTGAAAAGGTTAGGTCCCATAATATCCATGACCTACCTAGCTGTATGTGTATTTGGAAACGAGTCCATACCAATTCAAAATTATGACTTTATCTATTTATCTCATGTGAGACTTTGATGCGGATATAATGTATCTATAATGCTGATGAACCATGACCTACCCAGCCGTATGAGTGGAGAGTGATGTAGATTCCGATCCTGTCCGCATTGGCCAGGATGACGTCACGAATGTTGCGGCACTCGGGCTCCGAGAAGGCTTCGGGTCCGGAGTAGGTCTCGGAGCATGGATTCTGACTGGCGCCGATCTCTGCGCACAAGACACTCGAACAATTACACTGATGAATAGTATAGCTACTTGTTTGGATAGCCAACCTAATATTCACCCATAAGTTTGTTATTGGCATAATGTAGCTTAAAACTATTTTTCAGCCATGCTGTAGCTATAGAGTTCAAGTGAATCCATTTTGATGACCTTCAGTATTGACACTTTCAACATCGTTTTAATTTGAATTGTTTGGGTAATGTTTCTTGATATTGGAATTAACAATTTCAAAGAGTTTTATATTTAATATTTCTACATACCTATAACTCGAAAATATTAAGCAGTAGGTTAAACCCCCCCCCCCCCCCAATCGGGATTTATACTCCTGATTGTGTCTATTTGATTTCGAATTTTGATGTCTACCCACCATTCCAGTGGAAGTCCCAATTCCTGTTGGGATCGATTCCAGGGCAAGTCGTGGACACAATGGTGTTACGGGTCTTCCTCCAGAGTCGGGCCTAAAAGCACAATATTTCAGATAGAATTTCACAAACAATGAGATTATCTCTCCATCATTCCCCGATTTCATATATCTCCTATTGCAACAATATTGTTGGTTATCTTAGTTTATGCTCCTCTGCTTACATTGGTGAAAGTCCACGCATAACCATCCGGATTGGCAACTGGTATAATCCACCAGTCCCTGTCAGCATAGAGGTCTTCGTTGCCGGGCACCTCCAGGAGTTGGTAGATGGTGTAAAGAGCCAAAGCAGGAGCGCTCCATTCCCTAGCGTGAATTCCAGCGTCGATCCAGACAATAGGCTTGTTCGTGCCTCCAGACGAGATCTTCAACACTCTCATGAGTTGTCCGTCATTGCTCGTGCCGATATCCTCGAGTGAGGCGACATTTGGATACGCGGCGACCATCTCATCCAGGTAGGCTTGGATCTAATCGGTAGGAACAACATTACGAGTTAGTCACTGGAATTAGTCAAAACATTAACCTAGACCAGGGTTTCCTGTTACTGGAGGCGACGATTTTGATAGTACCTTTTGCTACATTAGCTTTCCAAGAAAGCAAGAATGGTTGGGTAGGGGAATGCCAGATGAATGGGAGAGGTGGCCAAGACGGATGTACAGAAGGACTCCGTACAGAAAGAAGCGTGGACGACCGAGGAGCTCGTGGATGGATGTTGCTCGGAAGGTATTATAGGAATGGAGTTTGGAAAAGGTTGATGGAGAGGATAGGAATAAATGGATGCTCAGTTGCGAGAAACGGCAGCCGCTGTAAATCCTAGTATAAAAAACTTTCCAAGAATAGCATTAAGAATTAATATAGATACTCATTTATATTACCAAACATTTTATGAAACAAACATGTTTTAGCTATCAAAACGTCCATTAGAGTTACGAAATGTCTAGTGAAATAATGCGATAGACATCAACAAAACAACTAATTTTCCTTCCCTCTCTAGATTCCATAAAAATAAAGATGATAAGGTTCTCATAGCATGTATGTGTATTAAAACCTGTGATCATCCCAACTCAGACAATTCTGTTGTTTGCAGGTTGTGTAACTTTCGATAGTCGGCGAACAACGGGAGATACAATTCACATGGCTGAGTATAGTTCACTACGGTGTACAGTCGACACTTATACGTAGTAAAAGTTGCTAATCGAATGTCGACGACTCCTAGGTTCTTAGGTCCTAAACACCAGCAACTTTATTGCAGCTCTTCCTCAGTTCTCGATCCTTACCTCATCGTAGTCGTAGTATCGGTCGAAAGTGATTTTGCCTTCAACTCTTGGGGTGGAATCTCGGTCAGCTTTCTCCTTGTCAAAAACTCTGCAAACATGGACATTCAAATTCTTTTAATCATCATTCACTCATTATTTATCATTAGAGATATATCACCAATAGATCCGAAATTAAAATTACAAAATAGTACTATTTGATAAATATCAATCATACGTTACGTGATAACTAAAAATGGAACTAAATAAAATCAAGAAGCAAATCTTGTATGTACTAATTATATTCAAACTCTTATAAAGAGTTGGATTCGGGAAGCACATGGTTGTAAGATAAACAAGTTTGACATCTTATTGCTCCGTACTTACGTCTGGACATCTTCAATGATCACGTGGTTGTCGATGCCCTTGACGTGAAGGAACTTGAGGAACTCCCGTTGTTGCGCAGGCGCGACCATGATGTCCACCGGGGCTCCGGGTTTGCGGTGTCTCGACCAGAAGTCGAATCCTTCCGCATCGTCGAACCGTGACAGCAACTCCATCTGGCTGGCTGTAGGAGTCAGTTGGAACACTTTGTACCTGCGCACAGAGCAATACGCATCACTTAGGTTTGCGGTGTCTCGACCAGAAGTCGAATCCTTCCGCATCGTCGAACCGTGGCAGCAACTCCATCTGGCTGGCTGTAGGAGTCAGTTGGAACACTTTGTACCTGCGCACAGAGCAATACGCATCACTTAGGTTTGCGGTGTCTCGACCAGAAGTCGAATCCTTCCGCATCGTCGAACCGTGGCAGCAACTCCATCTGGCTGGCTGTAGGAGTCAGTTGGAACACTTTGTACCTGCGCACAGAGCAATACGCATCACTTAGGTTTGCGGTGTCTCGACCAGAAGTCGAATCCTTCCGCATCGTCGAACCGTGGCAGCAACTCCATCTGGCTGGCTGTAGGAGTCAGTTGGAACACTTTGTACCTGCGCACAGAGCAATACGCATCACTTAGGTTTGCGGTGTCTCGACCAGAAGTCGAATCCTTCCGCATCGTCGAACCGTGGCAGCAACTCCATCTGGCTGGCTGTAGGAGTCAGTTGGAACACTTTGTACCTGCGCACAGAGAAATACGCATCACAAAGGATTGCGGCCGTATCGTTGCACATCGTCGAACAATATTCCATTTGATCGAAAATATATCTAAATGATCCGATTACATTCAAATTTTGATTGGTGATCAAGACCAACATGTTCATAATGTGCACATTTTTTGATATCTCCAGAGCCTATACAATTTCTCAGGTACCTACTCATAACTATAAAATATCGTGAAAAAAACAGATAGTCGCAGCTTTTCTGAGTGCCAACAAGATGGTAGCAGGTTCCTACGTACGTTTATTTGAATACTGCAATCTACATTTTTGAGGCGCATACAGTTAATTGAAATGACCCCTGGTTCATATTTACCCTCAAAGTCCAATCGGTCAGTATTTCCAGACTTGGTGCCATTTTCAGAGTTTTGAAGAGAATCTCATTTTACAGTTGTAAAATGAGATTTTGAAGAGTATGAAATGCGCGCACGCAATCACGCATGCGCGTATTATTATTCCAGCTAGTTTAGAAATTGGAAAGTTGAAAACAAAATTAGAAATAACGTCAGTTATCTTTGACTACAGGCCAATCCTGAGATTCACGATTCGAAACCGTTTTACGCTTGCATTGTATAAAAAACTTGTAAGAGTTGAAGGCTAATGCGTATAGTTGTCAACTTTTTGAAGTTTTGAACAATGAAGCCGTGAACGGGTTCAAATCGTGAAAGCTCAAGAATTGACTCCCTGGGTGGACACGCGGTTCACTGAGTGTTTTCCTAGTTAAGACGGCTGGGTAGTGAGTTTGACCTTAAAGAGTTTTTTAATCGATTTTTATCAATCTTTTACCAGTATAATTGTTAACAAAATAAGGCTTTGTACGGGTATTCAGAACAGTTCAATGAAAATAATTGCTTAGCTTGGAATGGTTTATTAGATTTACTTTGTCCTACAGATGCTTAGTGCCCGAAATGTCTAAAATTATGGTACTAAACATCTGTTGGACAAAATAAAACTAATAACTTATTCCAAGCTATGAAATTATTTTCATTGAACAGTTCTGAAGACGCGTACAAAGTCTTATTTTGTTAACAATTTCATTGGTAAAAGATATTGATAAAAAATGTTTGAGACACCACTGACTTTGATCCTCATAATTTAGTATACCCATTTTTTTTAATGGATTGTAAATTTAGCACTTCGCAAATAAAAATCTGAAGAGATAGTTTAATATTAACCTTTTTTAAGGTTGTCTTCCACTCACCCATCATATCTGGTGACATCTGAAGCCAAGGTCACGGCCACCAGAGCAGCAACCACAACGAGAACGCGCATCTTCTGCCGCAAGTCGGACTCAGATGATGTCATCGCGATGACAGGTGTTTATATACACAGTTCAGGATCGTCACTTATCAATCACTTGAGAAATCACGTGAATCGTACAGTTTATCTGTTATTAATAGGATCTTTTCACAGGTCCTCCAGATATGAATGATTTATTGATATCAGAAAATCACGATTGTCAACATTATTGTAGACGGTGTAAAGAAGTGATTTTAATAAATAGACCAAGTCAAAATCTAATTTTAACGCAGACAATAATTATATAGATAGTTTTTAAACCATTGTTTTAAAAAAATCACTAGAGTTTGACCGATCAAGTTGTTGGGGTGGTGAGGTGGGAGGAGTCAATTTATGACTTTCATGCAAGTCTGTCAAGAACTACAAGTGTTGTTGACATTTTATTGAAATTTTACGCGTGTATTGAAATATTTGTAAAATTCGTTCAATGAACTTTCGAAAAATAATTTCGTGAGGTGTGCCTTTCATATTTTTCTAAAAGCTGGGTCCACATATACCGTTTTTGCGTTTTACGTTTTCCGTTTGTTTTCTTATGACCAATCACAAGTCCAGAAATCACTCACGACAGACTTGTGATTGGTTAATTAATAGAAAAAAACGGAAAACTCAAAACGCAAAAACGGTCTTTGCGGACCCAGCTTTTTTTGTCTGTACAAAGCATAAGTTTTCACAAGTGCAAGACGAAGCCTTGCCAATCTACGCGCTATACACAGAGCGTTTTCCTATAGTTTAGATTCTCTTGGTACTTCAATCGTCAGTGACTCAGTGAAGTTCATTGTATACCTAATACTTCTGGTCAGCCAAAGTTCTGACGGCTGGGTAGTGAGTTTGACGTTGAAGAGTTTTTTAATCGATTTTTATCAATATATTTTACCAATGTAATTGTTTACAAAATAAGGCTTTGTACGAGTATTCAGAATAGTTCAATGAAAATAATTCCATAGCATGGAATGGTTTATTAGTTTTACTTTGTCCCACAGATGTTTAGTGCCTGAAAATTAGTACAAATATGGCACTAAACATCTGTTGGACAAAATAAAACTAATAACTTATTCCAAACTATGAAATTATTTTCATTGAACTGTTCTGAATACTCGTATAAAGCCTCATTTTATTAACAATTACATTGGTAAAAGATATTGATAAAAATAGATTAAAAAACTCTTCAAGGTCACGCTCACTACCCAGCCGTCTTAAACTCGTTATAGGTATCTTCAAACGATCCTTCCCTATTCAGCAATCAGATATTATCAAGATAAGCTGATTGCAAATGCAATGCATCTTGCATATTCCCTGTGGTTGTGACAAGCATCCTGTAGGAAGGAACATGCAATAGTCCTTGTGGTCAACACATCCTGACCGTAGCCTTGTTACTGCATTCTGCGATGAAATGATGACTTTATCGAGTTGCATTACGGGAAGTGAGTGCGTTTCTTCATCGGTCTCTCTCGTGAAATAATTTCAAATGTCAAAAATTTCACCGCATGATGGGGTTCATTCAATGTAGTGTTAAGTTTATAATTTTCTCGCTACTTTTATTACAAGGTAAGTGATGTTTGAATTTGAATTATGGTCTTGGTTTCCATGGATTAACAATAGAATCTATACTTTTTAACTGTATATGTTTATAGAAAATAATAACCATTGACAGAAGTGTCAGGGGGTGTGATGGGGATGATATAACTTGGCAGAGTAAATGCCGATGCTGCCCTCTACTAACCAAATATGTTTTGAACCTTGTAGTCCTCTTTTTTGTAATATTTTTTTTTTCTCTTCATGCTTTTATATACAGCCGTTTCCGCTAATGTCACACCTTTGCTCCGTTACCGCTGAAATTTTGAATACATGTAAAGACTACTGTCAGCAGACCGTAATTTAAACCTAATCTTTCGATTGGTTAAGATTATAAAAATATTCAGTTCATATTGATTGAAAAATCGAAACGGTTTAATGAAGTTGATATATCACAAGGCAATGAAGTCCATTAAATTTAATAAATTGTAATACATATCTTCCTGTTCAAGAATTAATATGTAAGTTCCGATCACATTGACATTCTATATGGCCATCATTTATATATTTTTTTTTAGTTAATCGGTCAAGACAAATGCCGACTTATTGAGCGAGCGAAGAGAGCATCTCCTTTTGGCTCATTTGGCACGGACCTCTGTTTCTTTTTTTTTTTTTTTGGTTGGTTTTTTTCTGCTAGGTGAGGCTATACAGGTCACAGTTTTTCTTTGATCGAGCTGAAATTTTGCACACATGTACGGACCATTTCTGGGCGTTGCAGGCCCTATTTTTTTAAATCCACTGATTGGTTCAAATTTTAACAAAAAAATATCTTTCGATTGGTTAGTTTGATCAATTTGAAATTTTGACAAGTCATTACGACCAAGATTGTCCCCAATCATACAAAGTTTCAGCCAAATCCTCTTATTGGTTAACATAAAAATAAATATTTCATGTGATTATTGAAATTTAAACTAGAAACGTTTGACCGATCAACTTAAAACTTTGAATGGTAATTGGGACCAACATTATCTGTATTTTTAACAATTTTCATACTAATCTGTGTTTAAATCTAAAAGATATTGACAATTTACGGACATTTATTTTGCGTGTTAGCTGTCAAATTTCTGGAATTTCACATTTCACGGCAACTTTGAATCTTCATTCCAAGGTAGTTAGAGCATAGACAGAGCGTTTTGAAAATTAACAAGGAACCGTTCGATCGATCAACTTCTAAAACGTTGCATGGTTATTGGGAAATATTTTAGGATTTTTTTTTGAGATTTTCATACAAGTCTGTGACGAAGAACATTTTTGATAGACATAAATTCGGTTCGAGCTGTTGCGCGTATCCGTGCTCGCTCATCAACGCGTTACACAGAGCGTTTTCCTAGTTAATCAAATGTTTTTAAATGTCTGTCCAAATTCATATCAAAAGAATATGAACCTTCACCATGAGCTGGGGATTGCTGGGGATCGCTGATCTGGTTTAGTTTTTTGTCCAGAGTGTATGGATTATGGCTATCAAACAATGAAAATCAGATATTACAGGTATCAGTGTTCGTCTTCTTCTTCTTCTTCTTCTTCTTCTTCTTCTTCTTCTTCTTCTTCTTCTTCTTCTTCTTCTTCTTCTTCTTCTTCTTCTTCTTCTTTATCTTCTTTTTTGGTCTCGCCTTTTGGGCTGCATACGACCCAATAAAGTAGTGTTTCAGTGTATTTCATTAACTACACTAAGCGTTTTCCAACTTGAGTCAAGGTCGTTCTGCAAACCATTTTGCTTACAGAATATCCGTCTTCGGCTCAGGTAGTTGGCATGAGAGGTGTCACTACTGATAAAGACTACCGAGAGAAACAGTTGGTGTTTGAAGCCCTCTCCGACTTCATACCGTGGGGCTGTCAGTTTAAATTCCGAAATGACGGCAACAACTGCGACCATATCACTCCACAAGTCAAGGAAGGAGAAGAACTTGAGAAACATACGAGTCACTCAGAATGTGGCTCCATAACATACTCCATGTTTCTCTCTAGTGCAAGACGATATTGTCGAATAATCGTTTATGACGTAGTGTACGATGAAAGATACGCGATTCTTGGAGTTCTTTCCTTCGGAGATTTTGGCTGGGTTAAAAGTCAAAATTTCATTTTAGATACACCCGTGGGTAAGAAAAATTAGTGACTTTTGTTTAAACGTCTCTTGCAAATAAGATGAATATGTGCATTGCCGCAGGTCCATATGAAATTTCATGATTACCTGTAGCCAGATCTGCCGTCAGTCATATGTCTGAGTCAAGATCCGGCATCATTTTGTCAGATCTTATCTTATAAATATTTTCTGATGACACTCCTATATCATTTAACTTTTCCATTTACCTGAAACTCTAATTGAGATCCTTCTTTTCCTCGCTTTTCAGATCCGGACCAAGAACCTGACTTGCTAATTGCGGTTTGCTCAATTCTTTCACCCGGTATTGTTAAGCCACCACGACGAGGTGTTGTTTGCAAGACTTATCCACCTGTGCCACTGACTGGATGTCGAGCTGCTTGGTCTGGTCAACCGAACTGGATATCAGTTGATGATAAAGTAGGAGCAACCAACAGCACAAGAGACCTGCAGTATTACGGCGAAGGCTTAGACAAAGGAGAATGTGGATACACTCTTCTCAATGAGAGAGTCAATGGGATGTACTGGACCGAGTCATCTACAGGAAAGAAGATTATAAGGAGTAGAGGGTCCGATTTTACAGAGCGTATGTATTCTAGACTCTATTAGCAATTCCAAGTCAGTTCAGAAATCGACAGTTTTCGGGCATTCAAATCATATTCGGTCAGATTAATATTGATCTGAACATAATGCCATAAGATATGTTTAATCAGTATAGATGTTTATATATATATTTTTATTATAATACAAACATTTTGTTCCGCACTAGTAGAGCACTAGTCTGTCACCTTCCTAATTCCCTTTCCATAATTTATTCGTTAGTTTAGGCTCCTTTCCCTCGAACCTTATCACAGGAAAGTTGTTTGAATGTGTTTTACATAGCATTTCTGTGTTGCGTAATAATAAAAATTAATGTTAAAATTGCAATATTAAATTTGGTTCAATTGAGCCCCATTTTCTCTACAAGGGCAGGGAGACAAACTTTTGTGTTTATGATCTATTGGTGACTCATGTATTGATATTCAATCTCTGCGAGTTTCGTTTTGTATTTCGACTGTATAAAGAAATGGCAAGTATTTTTAAAATGTGGCAATATTATTAAATAAGTTAGAAAATGTGCAGATATGTTCATATTAGTACTTTCGATCACAATTTTTTCTGACGTGGATACAAACAAACTATATTAGTGACTTATTAATTGATTATCAATCCATGTGAGTTTTGTATAACGTGTTTGACTTTCTAGCCATTATTTTTGTGATATGTAAAACTATTTTAAATGAGGTAGGTACACACATCGCGTAATCATTCGTTGACTATTGAATCAACTCGTAAATTCAGTTTTTCGGTCATAGGCCTATATAGGCCTAAAAATACAACAATGTCGGCTGACCAAGACCGTTACATTTTTTCTTCTCCTGCTTATCCTTTTCACCTCGTTCCTCCACATCCCTTTTCACCTCGTTCCTCCACATCTCTTTTCACCTCGTTCCTCCACATCTCTTTTCACCTCGTTCCTCCACATCGCTTTTCACCTCTTCCTCCACATCTCTTTTCACCTCGTCCCTCCACATCCCTTTTCACCTCGTTCCTCCACATCTCTTTTCACCTCGTTCCTCCACATCTCTTTTCACCTCGTTCCTCCACATCGCTTTTCACGTCGTTCCTCCACATCTCTTTTCACCTCGTTCCTCCACATCTCTTTTCACCTCGTCCCTCCACATCTCTTTTCACCTCTTCCTCCACATCTCTTTTCACCTCGTTCCTCCACATCTCTTTTCACCTCGATCCTCCACATCTCTTTTCACGTCGTCCCTCCACATCTCTTTTCACGTCGTCCCTCCACATCTCTTTTCTCCTCGTTCCTCCACATCTCTTTTCACCTCGTTCCTCCACATCTCTTTTCACCTCGATCCTCCACATCTCTTTTCACGTCGTCCCTCCACATCTCTTTTCACGTCGTCCCTCCACATCTCTTTTCACGTCGTCCCTCCACATCTCTTTTCACCTCGTTCCTCCACATCTCTTTTCTCCTCGTTCCTCCACATCTCTTTTCACCTCGTTCCTCCACATCTCTTTTCACCTCGATCCTCCACATCTCTTTTCACGTCGTCCCTCCACATCTCTTTTCACGTCGTCCCTCCACATCTCTTTTCACCTCGATCCTCCACAACTCTTTTCACGTCGTCCCTCCACATCTCTTTTCACCTCGATCCTCCACATCTCTTTTCATCTCGTCCCTCCACATCTCTTTTCACCTCGTTCCTCCACATCTCTTTTCACCTCGTTCCTCCACATCTCTTTTCACCTCGTTCCTCCACATCTCTTTTCACGTCGTTCCTCCACATCTCTTTTCACGTCGTCCCTCCACATCTCTTTTCACCTCTTCCTCCACATCTCTTTTCACGTCGTCCCTCCACATCTCTTTTCACGTCGTCCCTCCACATCTCTTTTCTCCTCGTTCCTCCACATCTCTTTTCACCTCGTCCCTCCACATCTCTTTTCACCTCGATCCTCCACATCTCTTTTCACGTCGTCCCTCCACATCTCTTTTCACCTCGTTCCTCCACATCTCTTTTCACCTCTTCCTCCACATCTCTTTTCACGTCGTCCCTCCACATCTCTTTTCACGTCGTCCCTCCACATCTCTTTTCACCTCTTCCTCCACATCTCTTTTCACGTCGTCCCTCCACATCTCTTTTCACGTCGTCCCTCCACATCTCTTTTCTCCTCGTTCCTCCACATCTCTTTTCACCTCGTCCCTCCACATCTCTTTTCACCTCGATCCTCCACATCTCTTTTCACGTCGTCCCTCCACATCTCTTTTCACCTCGTCCCTCCACATCTCTTTTCATCTCGTTCCTCCACATCTCTTTTCACCTCGTTCCTCCACATCTCTTTTCACCTCGTTCCTCCACATCTCTTTTCACCTCTTCCTCCACATCTCTTTTCACCTCGTTCCTCCACATCTCTTTTCATCTCGTTCCTCCACATCTCTTTTCACCTCGTTCCTCCACATCTCTTTTCACGTCGTTCCTCCACATCTCTTTTCACGTCGTCCCTCCACATCTCTTTTCACCTCTTCCTCCACATCTCTTTTCACGTCGTCCCTCCACATCTCTTTTCACGTCGTCCCTCCACATCTCTTTTCTCCTCGTTCCTCCACATCTCTTTTCACGTCGTTCCTCCACATCTCTTTTCACCTCGTTCCTCCACATCTCTTTTCACGTCGTCCCTCCACATCTCTTTTCACGTCGTCCCTCCACATCTCTTTTCACGTCGTCCCTCCACATCTCTTTTCACCTCGATCCTCCACATCTCTTTTCATCTCGTTCCTCCACATCTCTTTTCACCTCGTTCCTCCACATCTCTTTTCACGTCGTCCCTCCACATCTCTTTTCACCTCGATCTTCCACATCTCTTTTCACGTCGTCCCTCCACATCTCTTTTCACCTCGTTCCTCCACATCTCTTTTCACCTCGTTCCTCCACATCTCTTTTCACCTCGTTCCTCCACATCTTTTTTCACCTCGTTCCTCCACATCTCTTTTCACCTCGATCCTCCACATCTCTTTTCACGTCGTCCCTCCACATCTCTTTTCACGTCGTCCCTCCACATCTCTTTTCTCCTCGTTTATCCACATCTCTTTTCACCTCGTTCCTCCACATCTCTTTTCTCCTCGTTCCTCCACATCTCTTTTCACCTCGTTCCTCCACATCTCTTTTCACGTCGTCCCTCCACATCTCTTTTCTCCTCGTTCCTCCACATCTCTTTTCACCTCGTTCCTCCACATCTCTTTTCACCTCGACCCTCCACATCTCTTTTCACCTCGTTCCTCCACATCTCTTTTCACCTCGTTCCTCCACATCTCTTTTCACCTCGTTCCTCCACATCTCTTTTCACGTCGTTCCTCCACATCTCTTTTCACGTCGTCCCTCCACATCTCTTTTCACCTCTTCCTCCACATCTCTTTTCACGTCGTCCCTCCACATCTCTTTTCACGTCGTCCCTCCACATCTCTTTTCTCCTCGTTCCTCCACATCTCTTTTCACCTCGTCCCTCCACATCTCTTTTCACCTCGATCCTCCACATCTCTTTTCACGTCGTCCCTCCACATCTCTTTTCACCTCGTTCCTCCACATCTCTTTTCACGTCATTCCTCCACATCTCTTTTCATCTCGTTCCTCCACATCTCTTTTCACCTCGTTCCTCCACATCTCTTTTCACCTCGTTCCTCCACATCTCTTTTCACGTCGTCCCTCCACATCTCTTTTCACGTCGTCCCTCCACATCTCTTTTCACGTCGTCCCTCCACATCTCTTTTCACCTCGATCCTCCACATCTCTTTTCATCTCGTTCCTCCACATCTCTTTTCACCTCGTTCCTCCACATCTCTTTTCACGTCGTCCCTCCACATCTCTTTTCACCTCGATCCTCCACATCTCTTTTCACGTCGTCCCTCCACATCTCTTTTCACCTCGATCCTCCACATCTCTTTTCATCTCGTCCCTCCACATCTCTTTTCACCTCGTTCCTCCACATCTCTTTTCACCTCGTTCCTCCACATCTCTTTTCATCTCGTCCCTCCACATCTCTTTTCACCTCGTTCCTCCACATCTCTTTTCACCTCGTTCCTCCACATCTCTTTTCACCTCGTTCCTCCACATCTCTTTTCACCTCGTTCCTCCACATCTCTTTTCACCTCGTTCCTCCACATCTCTTTTCACCTCTTCCTCCACATCTCTTTTCACCTCGTTCCTCCACATCTCTTTTCATCTCGTTCCTCCACATCTCTTTTCACCTCGTTCCTCCACATCTCTTTTCACGTCGTTCCTCCACATCTCTTTTCACGTCGTCCCTCCACATCTCTTTTCACCTCTTCCTCCACATCTCTTTTCACGTCGTCCCTCCACATCTCTTTTCACGTCGTCCCTCCACATCTCTTTTCTCCTCGTTCCTCCACATCTCCTTTCACCTCGTTCCTCCACATCTCTTTTCACGTCGTCCCTCCACATCTCTTTTCACCTCGATCCTCCACATCTCTTTTCACGTCGTCCCTCCACATCTCTTTTCACCTCGATCCTCCACATCTCTTTTCATCTCGTCCCTCCACATCTCTTTTCACCTCGTTCCTCCACATCTCTTTTCACCTCGTTCCTCCACATCTCTTTTCATCTCGTCCCTCCACATCTCTTTTCACCTCGTTCCTCCACATCTCTTTTCACCTCGTTCCTCCACATCTCTTTTCATCTCGTCCCTCCACATCTCTTTTCACCTCGTTCCTCCACATCTCTTTTCACCTCGTTCCTCCACATCTCTTTTCACCTCGTTCCTCCACATCTCTTTTCATCTCGTCCCTCCACATCTCTTTTCACCTCGTTCCTCCACATCTCTTTTCACCTCGTTCCTCCACATCTCTTTTCACCTCGTTCCTCCACATCTCTTTTCACCTCGTTCCTCCACATCTCTTTTCACCTCGTTCCTCCACATCTCTTTTCACCTCTTCCTCCACATCTCTTTTCACCTCGTTCCTCCACATCTCTTTTCTCCTCGTTCCTCCACATCTCTTTTCACCTCGTTCCTCCACATCTCTTTTCACCTCTTCCTCCACATCTCTTTTCACATCGTTCCTCCACATCGCTTTTCACGTCGTTCCTCCACATCTCTTTTCACGTCGTCCCTCCACATCTCTTTTCACCTCGTCCCTCCACATCTCTTTTCACGTCGTCCCTCCACATCTCTTTTCACCTCGTTCCTCCACATCTCTTTTCACCTCGTCCCTCCACATCTCTTTTCACCTCTTCCTCCACATCACTTTTCACCTCGTTCCTCCACATCTCTTTTCACCTCTTCCTCCACATCTCTTTTCACCTCGTTCCTCCACATCTCTTTTCACCTCGTTCCTCCACATCGCTTTTCACGTCGTTCCTCCACATCTCTTTTCATCTCGTTCCTCCACATCTCTTTTCACCTCGTTCCTCCACATCTCTTTTCACCTCGTTCCTCCACATCTCTTTTCACCTCTTCCTCCACATCTCTTTTCACCTCGTTTCTCCACATCTCTTTTCACGTCGTCCCTCCACATCTCTTTTCACCTCGTTCCTACACATCGCTTTTCACGTCGTTCCTCCACATCTCTTTTCACCTCGTTCCTCCACATCGCTTTTCACGTCGTTCCTACACATCTCTTTTCACGTCGTCCCTCCACATCTCTTTTCACCTCGTCCCTCCACATCTCTTTTCACCTCGTTCCTCCACATCTCTTTTCACCTCTTCCTCCACATCTCTTTTCACCTCGTTCCTCCACATCGCTTTTCACCTCGTTCCTCCACATCTCTTTTCACCTCGTTCCTCCACATCGCTTTTCACCTCGTCCCTCCACATCTCTTTTCACCTCGTCCCTCCACATCTCTTTTCACCTCGTTCCTCCACATCGCTTTTCACCTCGTTCCTCCACATCTCTTTTCACCTCGTCCCTCCACATCTCTTTTCACCTCGTTCCTCTACATCTCTTTTCACCTCTTCCTCCACATCTCTTTTCACCTCAATCCTCCACATCGCTTTTCACGTCGTTCCTCCACATCTCTTTTCACGTCGTCCCTCCACATCTCTTTTCACCTCGTTCCTCCACATCGCTTTTCACGTCGTTCCTCCACATCTCTTTTCACGTCGTCCCTCCACATCTCTTTTCACCTCGTTCCTCCACATCGCTTTTCACCTCGTTCCTCCACATCTCTTTTCACCTCGTTCCTCCACATCGCTTTTCACCTCGTCCCTCCACATCTCTTTTCACCTCGTCCCTCCACATCGCTTTTCACGTCGTTCCTACACATCTCTTTTCACCTCTTCCTCCACATCTCTTTTCACCTCGTTCCTCCACATCTCTTTTCACCTCGTTCCTCCACATCGCTTTTCACCTCGTTCCTCCACATCTCTTTTCACCTCGTTCCTCCACATCGCTTTTCACCTCGTCCCCCACATCTCTTTTCACCTCGTCCCTCCACATCGCTTTTCACCTCGTTCCTCCACATCGCTTTTCACCTCGTTCCTCCACATCTCTTTTCACGTCGTCCCTCCACATCTCTTTTCACCTCGTCCCCCACATCTCTTTTCACCTCGTCCCTCCACATCGCTTTTCACCTCGTCCCTCCACATCTCTTTTCACCTCGTCCCTCCACATCGCTTTTCATCTCGTTCCTCCACATCTCTTTTCACCTCGTTCCTCCACATCTCTTTTCACATGTTCAATCCTTCTATCTCTTGTGCTCCCCATTTTTCTTCTACCTTCCATATATTTTCCAAATTCTCTTTTGGCACAATTACTGTGCCTCATCATTGTCTTTAGTTTACCAAACCATCTCAATCTTTCTCGCCCTATTTTGAAACCAACACTATCTAGAGTCCAATCTGCTTCCTTATTTCTTTACTTCTCACGTGTTCCTTCATCGATGTGCCATCCTCTCACGACCTTCATAATCTTCTGCTTGTATCATGCCATCCCTCCTTCCATCCTAAATTCCAAGTCGCGGAACCATGTTCTTAAATATTCATGACTATTATTATTAAAACAATTCAAAGTTTTTGGATATGGCGTCATGTTTCATATAAAATTATTTATTTCTGTCAACAGTTTGATTATAATCTCAAAATCTTCTTCAGGACAAAAAATATCTAACTTTCATCAAAAAGAAACACAATGACACAATTAATTAACCATTTTTTAATTTTTGATGAAAATTGTATAATGTTTGTTCTGAAGACGATTAAAATAAATAATTGTATATAAAACATGACGCAATT
Organism: Leuctra nigra; assembly: GCA_934045905.1. NCBI lineage: Eukaryota > Metazoa > Arthropoda > Insecta > Plecoptera > Leuctridae > Leuctra > Leuctra nigra. The sequence continues at coordinate 16,348,723 of OW203771.1, forward strand.
ATACCAAACCTTTGAATTGTTTTAAAAGTTTAACTGTTTGTATAATACCAACTAACATTAAAATATCATAAAAAATAAATTCATGCCAAAGAGGCAGACAAAACGTATCCACACATAATAACTGAAATCTACCATTCAGCACTGAAAAGTTTAATAGGGTCGACGCTAGTCGGAGCAAGCATGAAGTTAATACTTTCGCTGATAACACAAACAAATAAACTTTACACAATATGGACAAATAAACGATATAGACAAAACAAAGAATATTCGAAGATATTTGTATCGCATATTTCCAGGGCTTCCAATTAAAGACGACATACATCTACACTACAAAGATCAAGGCATGTACAAGCTAGGTGAAGTCCTCACTGCCACATGCACTGTCAATGGAACCAGAGGAAATGTGTTACCAGATATCAAGTGGTATCTGGCTGGCAAACTTTATAGAGATTTCAAGTACTTATATTCAGCAGAAGATGTTTTGACGTTTCCTTGGGAGTTCCTCAACATCACACAAGTGGTTAAATTGCCTGTAAAGCGCGAACACAACCAGATGGAACTTACCTGTTGGATGAACCACCGTTTTCTTGAGGAACCAGTCAATAAGAGTTTCACAATCTTCGTTGAATTTGAAGGTACAATCAGATCCATTGAAATTTATTAAAAACCAGTTAAGTTGTATTTGTTTAAGTTGAATCTAGCTTGATGTAATACTAGAGGAATCTTAGATCATAGAGATACGATTTCAGAGATATTTAACTTTATGGCAGGAAGAATTGATCCCCATAAAAAACACTCCATGTAAAAATATTAGCCAAGTCTTTTAAACTATAAAAAATAGAAGAAATCGAAAAATTCAGCACTGAAAAGTAGTGATATCAAAAAATGGGCCAAGTCCAAACTTAATTTTAAAAACCAAAATATACTTGGCGCATCGTGCATATAGATAATTTAGAAATATAGGCCAGATTTGTAATATACAGAAAATCTACCTACCCTATAATGCCGTAAAAAACGGAAAAAAAATATAAAAAAAATGAAAAATATAAAAAATATACTTGGCGCATCGTGCATATAGATAATTTAGAAATATAGGCCAGAGTTAAAATATACAGAAAATTAACCTACCCTATAATGCCGTAAAAAACGATGCGCCAAGTATATTTTGATTTTTAAAATTAAGTTTTGACTTGGCCCATTTTTTGATATCACTACTTTTCAGTGCTGATATTTTTAGTTTTCTTCTATTTTTTATAGTTGAAGCGACTTGGCTGGTATTTTTACATGGAGTGTTTTTTATGTGGATATCACTCATTTTTTTAGTTTATTTACACAACTTATTTTCCAATTTCATATCAAAGCAGCAATGAGAATGACTAATTCCTTTAAAAAAATATGCCATTTACGAATTGGTTACTAAGAAATTTTTTGTTTGGTTCTAAATACAAGCTTAAAGTGATATTCCATGACGAATTGCGAAAGCATCGTTCCAATAGGTCCAGCCGTTTTCGAGATATGGCATCACTTCCGGTTTTAAAAATGGCGGCTGAAATTACTGCCACCTAGAATTTATTTCTATAAATGTTATGTATCATTATAAGCCTTCTAAATAGATATTTATAGGTTTTATATAAATGGGAAGTGAATTTAGGCTGATTTCGCATTACTATGACGTCATTTCCGGTTTCAGTAATTAGAAAAATTTAGTTTCACTACTGATATGTCATAAAGAGGACCGTCTGAATCGATTGGTGCTAGTTTCATTCCGATCGGTCCAGCCATTGTCGAGATATAACGTCACTTTTGGTTTCAAAATGGCGGCTATATGTTGGTTTTATAAAAAGGCACCTCAGACGCCAAAAGTGCACATGTGGTGAAAATTTCAGATCAATCGGTTAAGCCGTTTAGGCTGTGGCTCTGTCAATAGGGTTCCCTGATATCAGAATCAGAAAACGGTGTAATTTCACGGTTTTCACGGCCCTCTAGCTCGCAAACGGCATAATAAATAAATAAATAAATAAATAAATAAATAAATAAAAAATAAATAACATATTGTTCCCAAATTTGGTATATGTGGTGGGGTGGGCCATAGCTCGAAATTAAGATATATCGCAACAATGTGAGATTTCAATGTGAAACAATGTGAAACAATGTGAAACAATGTGAGATTTCCCAATTTTGAGATCCAGTAGGCTGAAAATGCTATGTTGTTGCTTACAGTAAAAGTGTTTGGTCTGCTCCTCAGTTTATTAGGCATTTACGGTATGTTGAGTGACTGTGAGTGTACGGTACGACTTGGCTGGGTGGAGCGACCGCTCCACTAGATGTTGCCATTTTATCGATATCTGAAGCACTGCCTTCTCAAATTCAAAATTTCCCCTGCAATTATTTCCTTTCAAAACGTGACGTATTCAATATTGTGAAGTTGTGTCTTATAACATGTTTTACTCGATAAGTAGTCTTTATTGAAGAATTCATCTCTTTGTTCATAGATAACGCTGCAATAAGATCACTTTCAATTATTGAGCGAGCGAAGCGATCGTCTCCTTTCGTCTCATTTGGCACGGACCTCTGTTTTTTTTTTTTTTTGTATTTTTTTCTATTGGGTGAGGCTGTACAGGTCAGAGTTTTTCATCGATCGATCTGAAATTTTGCACACATGTAGAAACAACATTTTCTGTTTGCAGACCCCAAATTTTTTAAATCCATTCATTGGTTAAAATTTAAATAAACATCTCCTGATGGTAGGTTGAAAAATGAAACTGGTCTTCGATAAATCTGATCAAACTCATATTTTGGCTATACAGGTCAGAGTTTTTCTTTGATCGAGCTGAAATGTTGTACACATGTAAAACCAACCTTCTCTGTTTGCATACCATATTTTTTTTGAAATCCATTCATTGGTTAAAATTTAAATAAATATCTCCTGATAGGCTGAAAAATGAACACGGTCTTCGATAATTCAGATCAAACTCATATTTTGCATGATCATTAAGACCAACATTGTCTCTTATTTTACAAAATTTCATCCCAATCAGTTAAGAACGTATGAACTTATTAACATTTTTAATATCTGTCAGTAATGAAGTATCAAAATGAATGTTTTCCAGTGCCAATTGAATTGCATCTGATTTGCTATATTTACCAGGATGCTTAGATGTTATTTTCAAGTTTCAATGAAAAGCATAATATGTTGTGTTGATTGAGTGATCATATTTCAATTCAATATGGATGTATATTATGTTTTCTGTGCTTGTGTACGCATTTCCGGTTCGAGAATTTGCACGTCCCCGTGCTTGCTCACCAACGCGTTACACTGAGCGTTTTCCTAGTATAACTTATAAGATGCAATGATCTCCCCCCTCCCACTTTATAAAATAATCCTTTACTATCTCTTGCAGAATCATCAGTGGTTGGAGCGTCTGTGGGAGGAACAGTCTTCCTCGTCTTCATTGTCATTGTCATTGTTCTCGTGATTTTCAGACTCAGAACAAGATGTGTGACAAATCAAGGTCAGATTTGTTGTTATTATCAGAGACAGGTGAATTGAAGAGTTGCTGGGTGGCTTTATCATTGGAGGGCAAACACGCTGTATTCAAATGCTGTTTTTCACGTCTCCTTGTTCATGTATTGAAACCTGGTTAACAACAAGACCAGTCAAACGCCAAAAAGGTTTAGTTACTTCTGCCGTAACTTGAGTATTCAAGGGTTTTGTTTGTATTTGTAAAATCCTGGATTTATATTTGGGTTTTGATTTAATTTTAGCTGTTTTTTTAAAATAAATCCAGGTTTGACGTAAATGTTTGTTTATTTATGAGAGGCTCATGTGGAAAGTCACGTATGTAAATTACGTTTGAAAGCTCAGCTCTTGATTTTGATGTCAGATGTGACTTTAAAATCACATTAGTCCATTCGGTAATATTTCTTGACTTGATCCGTTGAGACCAGAACGGATTGGTCACTTTAGATCTGAATGCGAAGCTTCTTGATCCAGTATACTGATATTGCGTTTGAATCTTTAGATTTATTTTGAAACTTCTTAAAATAAACAGTGGATATAGATACCTACTAAAGTTGAAAATTGTCATCAATCATCCGTGCTGGGAATGTGCCTGGAAAGTGGAAACTCATTGAAAATGTTATGTATTTTGTTCTGTATTAGAAACCGCCCCAGCAGAGCCGCTTCAAGCCATGGAGATGATTGCGATGGCGTCACAGGACCCCAACTTTGTGCCCGTGACAATCCGAGAGAGACCTCCTTGCCCGTTGCCCCGTCCAGACCTTCAGCCGAGAGGTGGGTTCCTTACAGTGTTGGACACGATACTTACATTTTCTTACATCTTAGTGGATGTAAACCTTCCTGACTGAGGTTATGTATTAGTTTTCCTCAGTCGAGACTAAAAAGACTAATTGCTATTGCTGTTCCAACTATTTTAAACTGTCTTCCAGATAATTTAAAGTGCTTGGACACTTATAGTGAAATGAAAAGAGAAGTTAAAGATTGGCTTTTTTAATAATCATCCATTGTAATATTTTTGTATTTATATTTCTCCCATAACAAAATTGTGTATTATTATTATTATGTAATGTTTGATCGCAACTGTTTTGACCTGGTTTTTGACATGTCTAGTTATTACTTATTGTTTATTGTTTATGTACCTATTATTCTCTCGGATGCAATTTGTAATTGATGCAATTTCTTTTGTTCACCCTACAGATCAGCTCCTCTGGAGCTTGTAGGAATTCTATATGTTGCATCTATGTATATGTTTGTATTTCTTGTGTGACAAATAAAAAAAAAAAAAAAAAAAAAAAAAAAAATCAAATGCATGGAATCATCTTAGTTCAAGATCTCACAGCTGCTTCCTTGGACAGCCGAAGGCCATAATACCTCTATGCTTAGACCCTTCCTCTTTCTTTATCATCGCCATCGTCATCGTCGTCGTCTTCACCAATCCAATCGAGAATAATTCAGTCACCGATAGCCTATTGCAGAACAGTGAGACGTTAAACTATTCGGATTGTTAAGACCAAAGACGTTTTCAGTTATTGACACATTGTAAGGTCATCGCTTCTAGCAGACCTGAGCAAATAACGGCCCGCAATGGACTTGCAGCTCTGTCTTGCCAAAATATATACGCCCTAATAAAACCTATACACGAATATAGTTTTATTAATAACTAGAGAGCCCCGCCATGTAATACATGACCCAATAAGCTCTCTTTCTGGGCAAGGCAATGCATAACTGAAGATGGACCACCTTTAAAATAAAACTACTCTGAAATGCTGGCAAAGAATTGTCTCTCGTGATAATTTTTTTCAACTCACGGAATGACCGATCATAAATGCAAATCAAGGCTCTTTTATAGTTATATCTGTGGAAGGTGCACCAACCCCACACCAACCCCAATGCACACCTGTAGTGTACAACGTAAATTAGAAACAAAGAAAACATGTGCAACTATTATGAAAATATTTAAATATATCGTGAATAACTCAATATTATTAAAATATTTTATTTTTAAGCATAATAAAAAATATGAAGAGATACGACTCAATGAAGAATAAAAAAAAAATCAGTTGCATGGTATATAGAATTAAAATGATTTTAGTATATTTGAACACAACATAATAAAATGTATCAACATGATGATCGAATTCAGGTTCCAAAATTTTATTTAATCGAATCCTGTTTACAATTTAATTATCATGTCAGGAGATGTTACATCATAGTCTAGGGTATTCTTCTCCGCAACGGACTGGCCAAGTCCATCACGGGGGGTGGGGGGTCAAAATAAGAATAAATATTTGAAACTGAATTAAAACAAATAGGCGTGATTGATAATAAAATGGAATATGATTTGATTTGCAATTATGATGAACGAAAAGTGGTATCGAGATTTAATCGAAGTTCATCACTTTTTATGTAATAACTTAAAAAATTAAGTAATTTACCATATAAAATTTTATGCATGTTTCCACTTTATAACTTTCCTGATTATTTAATCGTTCGCATATTCTCTGCACACATGAAAACATCAACGAACGATACAATATTATGCAGGTGTACCAATTAAAATCTTTTGATAAAATAAGTTGTGAAGTCAGCAGAAAATGTATGTTCTTGCTTGCTTGATATTTGTTTATATAGTCATATCAAATGAGAGACGTAATATTGGAAATTAGGTCCAATATCAAAAGGTAACAATAAAATACACTGGACAGAAATGTTCCCTTGTGCCCCCCCCCCCCCCCCCCCCCCATAACCCACCCCAAAAATGTCAGCATTTATTCACATGAAATGTTGGTTTGCCGTGATTCTAGTCAAGGTCTCCAGTGGAATTTCCAATATTTTCTTGACTGCCAAATGAATTCACTCCTACATTTGGAAAGATTCGAAGAAAGTGACTTTTTCAATGACAATTTGGTCTCTATTTAATATCTCTCTAAATACTTATCGGATTCAAACGAAACTTTTTGCTTGCCAGTTCGCTTGAAATTATGTACAGGAAAAGTCAAGTTTCGTTGAAAATCGTGCTAAATTTGGGGTGCGTGACCTCAGCACCCCCTTTTTGGAAATTTGGAATTCCGAAAACGGCATTCGTTTGTGCTTCGTTTGTGCCGGTTTGTGCCGTAAAAATTTTCGTTTGTGCCACACTCGAACACATAAATATTGGCCAAGGAAATATGGGGGTGCTGAGGTCACGATAGCACCCCCTTTTTGGAAATTTGGAATTCCGCCAACGGCAATCGTTTGTGCTTCGTTTGTGCTGGTTTGTGCCGTAAAAAGTTTCGTTTGTGCCAAACTCCTTCAACCCGCAAATTGAAAATCAAAATTTTGAAAGGCGTGACCTCAGCACCCCCTTTTTGGAAATTTGGAATTCCGACAACGGCAATCGTTTGTGCTTCGTTTGTGCCGGTTTGTGCCGTAAAAAGTTTCGTTTGTGCCAAACTCCTTCAACCCGCAAATTGAAAATCAAAATTTTGAAAAGCGTGACCTCAGCACCCCCTTTTTGGAAATTTGGAATTCCGACAACGGCAATCGTTTGTGCTTCGTTTGTGCTGGTTTGTGCCGTAAAAAGTTTCGTTTGTGCCAAACTCCTTCAACCCGCAAATTGAAAATCAAAATTTTGAAAAGCGTGACCTCAGCACCCCCTTTTTGGAAATTTGGAATTCCGACAACGGCATTCGTTTGTGCTTTGTTTGTGCTCGTTTGTGCACTAAAACATGTCGTTTGTGCCTAACCATTTCAACCCCTAATTCGCAAATCAAAATCTTGTAAAACGTGACCTCAGCATTCCCACTTTAGAAATTTGGAATTCCGCCAACGGCATTCGTTTGTGCTTCGTTTGTGCTGTAAGACAAGATTTGCAAAATCAGCTTTGTGCAGACTATAAGATTGTGTGAGATGAAAATATCATGCAAAGCATATTCATAGCAGTCGTGTGAGCATAAATTATAAAGCTTGACCATAGCTTGACGGGGTACAAAATTGGTAGAAATCCATACGACTACGAGTGAGCATGGAAAAACCACAACGTTACGGCGTTTTGTCGACAGAAACATGAATGGCATAATATTTGTTCAAAAATTTACTGATTAAACTGAGATCAGGTCTCTATCAAGATTTTGTCCCGTTTGTGTTTGGGCGGGGTTGTGTTCTTGGTTTTATCTGCCACACACTTGAATGTCTACTAACTACGAAAACGCTCAGTGTTACGCGTTGATGAGCAAGCACAGATACGCGCAACATCAGGCGCGTAGGAACTTTATTTTGAAAGGGGGGGTCAAAATTATAGGGGATCGATCGATGTCAGGAAAAGGTAGTTCGCTGCTACAAGGGATCTGGGGGGCTTACAGTCAGTTAGCCCCGCAGAGCCTCTTTTGAATTTTTGATAAAAAAAATGAATCGAATTTTAAGCTTTTTTATCATTCTTTTCACATAAATATAAAATGTGAGATATGCAATATTCTGTGGGAACTTAAGAAAAAATGTTTTTATAGAATCCCCAATGCCCCGCAGGGCATTTTTTATGTCTTGATAAAAAAAAATCAAATTCGACGCTTTTTTGCAATCTTTTTTTTAAGGAAATTAAAAATTTGTGTATGCAACATTCTTGGGGAAACAAGAGACAAAATGAAAATTTCGTTATTTGACAAAATCCCAAATAGCCCCGCAGGAAAATACTTGATTAATTAATTGATAAGTTTGGTTTAACGGCGCGTCAACGACGAGGTTATATTGCGCACATTCATTTTATATTTAACTTTATTGAACATAATTGGAGGACATAGGGAGGGTCGACCTAACGGGCCCAATCCGGGGGAGTCCCTCACTGGTGGGAAGGCCAGGCCGGAATGGGGACAGACCGGGGGGGGGGGAGGGGGGGGGGGGAGACTTCTGGCCGGTGGGACCCGATTTCAGGGGGATCACCATCTCGAGAGGGGAGGCCGGCCCGAGGGGCCCGCGAATTTGGGGAGGGCATGGGTGGGACTAGGTCGACCCTGGACTGCACTTAGTTGGGACCAACACTCGTTATGTGAGGCGGCCCCTTAAGACCCACCACCGCGTCAAGGTGGCAGTCCATTCGTGGGGGAAAATACTTTAATTCTAGTGAAAGAGAATAGATTATAAATCTTTTTTTTTAGTGCACAAACGAGCACAAACGAAGCACAAATAATTGCCGTTGTTGAATATTCAAATTTCCTTAGTGGGATGTTGAGATCACGTGAATTTAAAAATTAGGGGTTGAAGGGATTAGGCACAAACAAAACTTTTTAGTGCACAAACAAGCACTAACGAATAACATACGAATGCCGCTGGCAGAATTCCAAATTTCTAAAAGGTGGTGCTGGGGTCACGATTTACCAAATTTTGGTTTGCTTATTAGGGGTTGAAGGGGTTAAGCACAAACGAAACTTTGTAGTGCACAAACGAGCACAAACGAAGGATAAACGAATGCCGTTGGCGGAATTCCAAATTTCTAAAGTGGGGATGCTGATGTCACGTTTTACAAGATTTAGATTTGCGAATTAGGGGTTGAAGAGGTTAGGCACAAACGAAACTTTTTAGTGCACAAACGAGCACAAACGAAGCACAAACGATTGCCGTTGTCGGAATTCCAAATTTCCAAAAAGGGGGTGCTGAGGTCACGCCTTTCAAAATTTTGATTTTCAATTTGCGGGTTGAAGGAGTTTGGCACAAACGAAACTTTTTACGGCACAAACCAGCACAAACGAAGCACAAACGATTGCCGTTGGCGGAATTCCAAATTTCCAAAAAGGGGGTGCTATCGTGACCTCAGCACCCCCATATTTCATTGGCCAATATTTATGTGTTCGAGTGTGGCACAAACGAAAATTTTTACGGCACAAACCGGCACAAACGAAGCACAAACGAATGCCGTTTTCGGAATTCCATATTTCCAAAAAGGGGGTGCTGAGGTCACGCACCCCTAAATTTGCGATGTCTATAGACGCGAATCGTAACGCAACTTCCGAGCTCCGGATTCCATGGCCAAATATTGTTTAGGTCGATTTGTGAAAATTAGTTTCACTGCCTACTAAAATTTATTTTCACTGCACAATTGAAATTGACGTTTAAAATTAAGACATCAGAAAAAGTTGTGTTTTTCACGAATAACTCGGTAAATACTGAACAGAATATCGCGAAAGTGTTACTATAAATCAAGTCACGTAATTATGTACATTACTGGCGAGTTTCAACACGATCGGTGGAAAATTCAAGATTTGTATAAAGAACCAAATTTTCAGCCACGTTGCTATGGGGACGACGTTCTTCTCTTTTAAGCGTATTATAGTAAAGGATATCAGAATTGTTCCTTCGGCAGGACAGTGTGTAAATAAATATACGAGGTGCTAGTGGATTTCCTTGATACTGGACGCAATGTGTCTCAAAATGCACCAAAATAAATACAATTGGTACAAAATGTTCTCGGGGACTTCGCCCCCCTAGTGTTTTTCTTTTAAATATCAGAATTTATTGCTCCCCAAATGTATTCCGAGATCCATACATCAACAGTTCCATATACAGAAGCAATTTTTCAAGACTGATTTTCTTTTTCTTTACAGTGAACCATATTTACAACAGTATTCAGATGGAAGGGGAATATCTGGTTGTGTTGCCTCCAGATGAATTTGAATCTAAACCAGAAGCACAGCAAGAAGGTATTTTTTACTAACACTAATTTGACGGAGAAAGTATTTGACTTTGTGCAGAAGATTATCTTGAGATTCTTTATCCATTGTGGATTCCATTAAAGAGCCGGATACCAATGATATGTTTAACCAGGTTGTTAAGTATTTCGCTTAACAGTTACGTAGTGTTCTTTTTAATATCGTCACTTGTTCACCATGGCAATATTGTCCAAAATAACTGTTTAAATTTAAAATAGCGAGGTAAATTGACTCTATAGGCTATATGTGGTCAAGTTCACTTTAGCCTAAAGTGGACTTGAGCTGTCTATTTCTGCGTTTCACGGTTCATTGGCTGTTGCCAAGGTTACAACCGATACATCCTGCCGCTAACTTTATCGGGACATTGTATGTACACTCGGCCAAACAAAAATTGATCGTTGATCAAATTTGATTGACAGATAAATGTTAGATTGCACCATCCGAAGTCAGTCCAAGCGATCTCATTGTCTTACTCTATTAGGTGACCTCACATTTCAACGATAATAACAAGCTTTGATTGGTATGGGACATGACCAGCAGTCATTCAAATTTGATCAACGATTAATTTTTGTTTGGCCGAGTGTACATCGGGGCCTAATGCTTACTAGGATCATGTTTATCATGTAGAAACGCTATTTATGCTTTTCCTCTGGCAGATGGAGCACAGACGCCAATGAATCACTACGACAAGGGGTTGGTCGACGCAGAAAATCAGTCGACACAATCATCCCGTGGACCATTGCCTGATCTTCCCTCGACCACCGACAACGCTGTAGCAGGTTAGGGGACTGCATTAGTGCATTCATACAAAGCCTATTGCTAGGCCGAAAGTTTTGGGAGATCTTTCAAAAAATCAATGTTTCACGAGATTTCTATTGAGAACCAGTGTTGTGAAGTATCTAGATTATCTAGATAATTATCCAGATAAATATTTATTTATATATTATTATCTTATAATTAAACAATTGGTTATTTTTATCTAAATGTAGTTATCTGTTGGCAATTATCTAGATAAAAAATATAAAATTCACAATGCATGTTTGTGCATATGAACATGCACGAACCTCAAATGTCAGATGATGAAAAATGAAAATCATCTCCGTTCGCATCAGTAGGCTTGTTTTGACGGCCCCATTTTAAAAAAAACCCGAGTTCCGAGTTTAGGATTCAAATATAATTAGGGGACAATTATTTGGCAAAAAATATTATCTACACAATCATTCCTTGTCTTTGTATTTATCTAGATGATTTCTTGGAAATGTATCAATTATATTTTCTTGATAAATTTTTTGCAATCTTTATCTTTATAGAAAAAAAATTTATCTAATCACAACACTGCTGAGGACAAATTAAGTAGACACATCACATAACGTCACATCTGAAGGTCTAGAGATAAGAATCTGGCTTGAAAAAGGTCTGATGCTATTTTTGTATCTATTATAATGTTATTTAGCTTCCCCTGAAACAACAATTGTCTTTGTTTTGTGCCGTCTTTGGATGTGCAAATCGTGGATCTAGTGGAGCGGTCGCTCCACTCAGCCAAGTCGTACCGTACACTCACAGTCACTCAACATACCGTAAATGCCTATATAAACTGAGGAGCAGACCAACTACTTTTACTGTAAGCAACAACATGGCATTTTCGGCCTACTGGATCTCAACCATGGAAAATTCTCATTGTTGTGAAATGTCTTAATTTTGAGCTATGGCCCACCTGACAACATATACATCACGCGACAACAACCAGTCATGCCGTTTACGACCTAGAGGACAGTGAAAATCGTGAAATTACACCGCTTTCTTCTTCAGATGATGATGATGATGATGATGATGATGATGATGATGATGATTCTGATGATTCCCGAAAAACTTGCTATCACCGCCACAGCCTAAACGGCTGAACCGATCAACCTGAAATTTTTACCACATATGCACTTTTGGCGTCTGATGATACCTTGCCTCTTGTGATTTTTTGTGCCGCCATTTTTAAACCGGAAGTGACGTCATATCTCAAAAACGTCTGAACCGATTAGAACGAAATTAGCGCCATTCGATTTAGACGGTCATCTATATGAAGTATCAATAAAAAAATAATTATTTTCTTATTTTCTGAACCGGAAGTGACGTCATAAATACGCAATATTTAACTTATTTCAACAAATTATACATAAAATACATACATAAGTAACTTACATTGTAACATAGACAATACAAATTATAATTTCAAGGTTGCAGTGTTCTCGGCCGCCATTCCTGAAACCGGAAGTGACGTAATATATCTAAAACGCCTGTACCGTTTGCAACTGAACTAGCTCCTGCGTATTCATTCTGCAATTTTTTTTGAAACTCAATTGTGAAAAATGAATAAACAAATTAACGGTACCGGAAATGGCGGCAGGAACCACTAAATGAAACCGGTATTGACGTCATATATTACAAACGGCAAGACCGATTTTACGGAAATATAGGGATTATGAATTCAGATGGTCGTTCATAAAGTATCAACTAGATTGATTTCCTATTACCTATACCGGAAATGACGTCATAAATATGCTAAATGACGTCATAAATATGATAATTGACACTAAATTCACCACTTTTTACTTTTAAATAGATATTTAGTAAACCTACTTTGTAAATAATTATAAATTCAAGGTTGCAGTGTTCTCGGCCGCCATTTTTTAAACCGGAAGTGACGTCATATATTGAAAACAGCTGTACCGATTGCAACCAAATTTTGGAAACATGGAGGACTAATAATTATGAATGAAATACGACATTATTTTCGGCCGCCATTGTTAAAACCGGAAGTGACGTCATATATCGAAAACGGCTGTACCGATTGCAACCAAATTTTGGAAATATGTAGGAATTATAATTATAGATTAAAGACGACATTATTTTTGGCCGCCATTGTTAAAACCGGAAGTAACGTCATATATCAAAAACGGCTGTACCGATAGCAACCAAATTTTGGAAATGTGTAGGACTTATAATTATGAATTAAAGACGACATTATTTTCGGCCGCCATTGTTAAAACCGGAAGTGACGTCATATGTCGAAATCGTCTGTACCGATTGCAACCAAATTTTGGAAATATGGAGGACTAATAATTATGAATTAAAGACGACATTATTTTCGGCCGCCATTGTTAAAACCGGAAGAGACGTCATATATCGAAAAAGGCTGTACCGATTGCAACCAAATTTTGGAAATATGTAGGACTTATAATTATGGATAAAGAGACGACATTATTTTCGGCCGCCATTGGTTAAACCGGAAGTGACGTCATATTTCGAAATCGTCTGTACCGATTGCAACCAAATTGTGCAATTATGTAGGACTTATAATTATGAATTCAAGACGACATTATTTTCGGCCGCTATTTCAAAACCGGAAGTGACGTCATATATCGAATACGGCTGGATCGATTATAACGAAACTTAAGCTATTCTTCGTGGATAATCATTTTCATCTTATACCAAACGCAACTTTTCTTAGTAAGCAAATCGGTTGAGGCGTATTTTTTTTAAAGAAATTAGTCCCTGCTCGGACATGTGCTACAAGCTGTATTAATAAACTAACAAAAGAAGTGATATCCCAGAAAAAAACACTCCGTGTAAAAAAGGCAGCCAAGTCTCTTTACTTTAAAAAAAATCAACACCGAAAAGAAGTGATATCAAAAAAGGAGCCAAGTCAATGACATTTCCAAATATTTAATCGTATTTTTGAAATAAAAGAATAAACACCGAAAAATACTTTACAAAAGGACTTGGCGCATCGTTTTTTTAAATTCATTTTTTGATTCATAAGCATATGCCATTGATATGCAACCGTCATTTAGAATTTTTAGAATAATAGGGAAACATCTTTCAATTACATATTATACATACCTACTGTAAAATATTATCTATTAGAATATGTACGTACGCGATAAAACTTGTTGCCTATGTTTTCTATAAATACACAATAGTTAGTTATCTTCGTAATATTGTTTCGTGGTCAACATAATTAAGTCTCATGCGTTAAACCTTCTCATCATGAAATACATTTCTATTAATCCACATTTTATAACAAAACATTTCACAAAGTACATTGTCACATTGAATTTCTATTAAAAATTTTTACTTTATACACTTGACACTTCAAAAATATATAATAGTGTTCCAAAGACAGTTCGTAATTATTTGACAACGTTTCATGATTTCCTTCAGTCAAGATCAAATTATGAAAAGATACCCTTCTAATATCACCATATTAACAGTGCTATAAGAATATGTATGAGCCCACTTCCAATTGTTATTTAATTCTTCCACCCTTATATTACTTATCTATTACAGCATGAAATCTTTCTACTATCGCCATTGACAAAACTATAAAATAGCCATTACTAAAAGTAGCTTGATTCATAGTTTCTGGCTCTAATAGAAAGAGGAAAATGTACCTACTTTAAATTTCTTTCCACTTTTAGTATTGAATGAGGTCTTTAAAAAAACGATGCGCCAAGTCCTTTTGTAAAGTATTTCTCGGTGTTTATTCTTTTATTTCAAAAATACGATTAAATATTTGGAAATGTCATTGACTTGGCTCCTTTTTTGATATCACTTCTTTTCGGTGTTGATTTTTTTTAAAGTAAAGAGACTTGGCTGCCTTTTTTACACGGAGTGTTTTTTTCTGGGATTAAGGCTTTCACGTGCTAGAGGAAGATTTTGGATCAAATTAAAGGAACTATAAACGCAATCTAAGAAATGTAAATTGACAATAAACAATCTCCAAAATTGTAGATTCATTCAAATGTTCCAAAGTTTATTTTCAACTGATTTGCAACATGTAAAACAAAAATGACATGGCCTCCAAACACATTTCAATAATTTCAATGTTGTTTACTTCCATATAAACAGCATACCAACCGGGGGGTGGGGGGGGGGTATCTACCCTATTTGCTACATTCAAACCAATTAGTCTTCACCCGTCTTTTTTCAGATGAATCAGACTACTTGATACCACGCCAAATAATACACAATGATGCGGTAGATCAGATTTTTTTTTTTCAGATTTCAAAATGTATTTATTTATTTGCGTTTTACATACAAATACATACATAATACACTTTATGATAATATATCTAGACAAAAAGTAGCAGTTTTACATTACAGTGTTACATTATACATTATAAATAAATAAATACCCACATAAGCAAAATGCTTGTGTGTGGGAGAGGAGTTTGTAGGTTAAATACAGATTAAAAATCAAGATAGCTGGAGTATAGGTAGTTGATGTGATATAATTTGTTTATTAATTGAAACTTAAATTACTAGAGTAAAATTTTGGCATGGATGTCTGGCCCGAAAGTCTGGCCGAAAGTCTGGCATGGAAACAGCTGGCACATCTGCACCGGTGTCAACTCTCCCTGACATGGAAACAGCTGACACATCTGCACCGGTGTCAACTCTCCCTGACATGGAAACAATAGCTGACACATCTGCAGCGGTGTCAACTCTCCCTGACATGGAAACAATAGCTGACACATCTGCAGCGGTGTCAACTCTCCCTGACATGGAAACAATAGCTGACACATCTGCAGCGGTGTCAACTCTCCCTGACATGGAAACAATAGCTGACACATCTGCAGCTGTGTCAACTCTACCTGACATGGAAACAATAGCTGGCACATCTGCAGCGGTGTCAACTCTCCCTGACATGGAAACAATAGCTGACACATCTGCAGCGGTGTCAACTCTCCCTGACATGGAAACAATAGCTGGCACATCTGCAGCGGTGTCAACTCTCCCTGACATGGAAACAATAGCTGGCACATCTGCAGCGGTGTCAACTCTCCCTGACATGGAAACAGCTGACACATCTGCACCGGTGTAAACTCTCCCTGACATGGAAACAATAGCTGACACATCTGCAGCGGTGTCAACTCTCCCTGACATGGAAACAATAGCTGGCACATCTGCAGCGGTGTCAACTCTCCCTGACATGGAAACAATAGCTGGCACATCTGCACCGGTGTAAACTCTCCCTGACATGGAAACAATAGCTGACACATCTGCAGCGGTGTCAACTCTCCCTGACATGGAAACAATAGCTGGCACATCTGCAGCGGTGTCAACTCTCCCTGACATGGAAACAATAGCTGGCACATCTGCAGCGGTGTCTGATATGGACGGAGTGGCTGGGTCCGAATTATTTCCACACATGTGGAGAATAATACGATATGAGATAATAAAGAATTTTATAACAAAGTTTTAGTTAAATATTTTTGTTAAGAATACAGCAGTGGTTTTGACTATAGTCCAGGGGGGTTACCTAATATCGCGAAATGTTGGTGCTACGATGGTGCTGAGTTCAAGGTCGGTGCTACTACGGGTTATTTAGATAGGTAGCACCGTGCTAGGTAGCACCGTCCTACCATTTCGCGATATTAGGTAACCCCGAGTTGTCCCATGTTAAATGGCCACATATCAAGATTTTTAAACATTTAAATGTCATTATCTCAGAAATTAAGTCGGTGACAAGAGTATTTTCAGTTTTAAATGCATTCAATATTAGTAGAAGAATATATAATCAGTTTTCGGTTGAAATTGTTGGTGTGGTTTAAAAATAAATAAGAATAATGTAGGAAAATTAATTCGTTCCCCCATAAGAGCCATGTAAAAATCTCAAACTTTGGGCTTACATAAAAGTAAGGTCGGTAAGGTATACATTTGTTTCAATCTTATTTATAGTAACCATTACCCCATAAAAAACACTCCGTGTAAAAATACCAGCCTAGTCTCTTTACTTTAAAAAAATTCAACACCGAAAAGGAGTGATATCAAAAAAGGAGCCAAGTCAATGACATTTCCAAATATTTAATCGTATCTTTGAAATAAAAGTATAAACACCGAGAAATACTTTACAAAAGGACTTGGCGCATCGTTTTTTTAAAGACATTTTTCTATTCATAAGCGTAATATGCCATTTATATACAACCGTCATTAAGAACTTTTATCATAATAGGGACACATCTTTCAATTACATATTTTATATACCTACTGTAAATAATTTTCTATTTGAATATGTACACATGAAACTTCTTGCCTATGTTTGTAATAAATACACAATAGATATCTTCGTAATATTGTTTCGTGGTCAACATATTAATTAAGTCTCATGCGTTATACCTTCTCATCATGAAATAAATTTCTATTAATCCGCAATTTATAATAGTACATTTCACGAAGTACACAGTGACGGCACATTGAATTTCTTTAACATTTTTAACTTTATACACTTTACACTTGAAAAATATATAAAAGTGTTCTATCGATAGTTAGTAATTTATTTGACAACGTTTCATGATTTCCCTCAGAGTCAAGATCATATTATGAAAAGATACCCTTCTAATATCACCATATTAACAGTGTTATAAGAATATATATGAGCGCACTTCCTTGTTATTTAATTCTTTTACCATATCACTTATCTATTACAACATGAAATCTTTCTTCTATCGCCATTGACAAAACTATAAAATAGCAATTACTAAAAGTAGCTTGATGGCTCTAATAGAAAGAGGAAAAGTACTTACAGTGGCGGCTATTACAGTGTGCAAGGTGTGACAATTGCACACCTGATCATCCAAGAAAATTATTTAAAAGTGCTCCCTAATCCAGGAAGTAGGAAGTTAAATATTTTGTCTATCATTTTGCTCTCCAAAAGACGTAAAAATGCATCAATTTCAAACTAAAGATACAAAAAAAATCCGGGGTTATGCGCCCCGGCCCCGCATCTGCTGGGGCTCTCCTCTTAGAGTACTTTCTTCTACGTCCTTCTATGTAATTGAACACCTGTTGTAAAGCCAAATAGCCGCCACTGAGTACTTAAACTTGTACATTTCTTTCCACTTTTAGGATAGAAAGGTGTCTTTAAAAAAACGATGCGCCAAGTCCTTTTGTAAAGTATTTCTCGGTGTTTATACTTTTATTTCAAAGATACGATTAAATATTTGGAAATGTCATTGACTAGGCTCCTTTTTTGATATCACTCCTTTTCGGTGTTGAATTTTTTTAAAGTAAAGAGACTTGGCTGGTATTTTTACACGGAGTGTTTTTTATGGGGATATCACTCCTTTTTTCAGTTTATTCTTATAACTTGTAACATTGTTTCACCAATGACTATAATTCCTTTAAAAAAATACGCCTTTGTGGTTTGGTTGCTAAGAAGAATTGTGTTTGGTGCTAAATGTAAGCTTAAATTATATTCCATGATGAATTGCGAAAGCATCGATCCAATCGGTCCAACTGTTCTCGAGTTATCGCATCACTTCCAGTTTTCAAAATGGCGGCTGACATCACTGCCACCTAATATCTGTATCTTAAATGTTATGTAACATTATAAGCCTTCTGAATATGTATTTATTGTTATAAGAGATGGTTTTAGTCAGATTTGGCATTGTTATGGCGTCATTTCCGGTTTTAGTAATAGTGCATTTCTATTTCGACTATTGATGTTTCATATAGATGACCGTCTGAATCGATTGGCGCAAATTTCGTTTCGATCGGTTCAGCCGTTTTCGAGATATGACGTCACTTCCGGTTTCAAAATGGCGGCATAAAACCGGTTATAGCAAAAGGCACCTTAGACGCCAAAAGTGCACACGTGGTAAAAATTTCAGATCGATCGGTTAACCCGTTTAGGCTGTGGCCCTGTCAACAGTGTTTCCTGATATCTGAATCATCATCATCAGATAGCTTTTAAAAGGGGTGTAATTTCACTGTTTTCACGGCCATCTTGCTCGCAAATGACATAACCTGTTGTTCCCAAATTTGGTATAGGGGGTGGGGTGGGCCATAGCTCAAAATTAAGATATTTCGCAACAATGTGAGATTTTCCAATGTTGAGATCCAGTAGGCCGAAAATGCCATGTTGTTGCTTACAGTAAAAGTGTTTGGTCTGCTCCTCAGTTTATTAGGCATTTACAGTATGTTGAGTGAGTGTGAGTGTACCGTACGACTTGGCTGGGTGGAGCGACCGCTCCACTAGATTAGAATTAAAATTACATAATAACCCTGATATAATATTCATACAGATTAAACAATAAATAAACTTTTTTATTATGAAATATAATACGATAACCATAACATATCCACATTACCTTTATTTATTAGGGTCATCTTTCAACTAATAGAAGAAGGCGAAAGACGATAATTTATCATAGAAAATTCTATTAAAAATGAACCGAAAGTGGACTTGAAGATATGATCTCAATGTAATTATTGATGATGATGATGATGATGATGATGATGATGATGATGATGATGATGATGATGATGATGATGATGATGATGATGATGATGATGATGACCAATCTAAATGTGACGAAATTTAGTGACGAAATTGTAAAAGAAAATATAATAATAATAATCTATAATTTATTTCCTATGTATAGGTAGGTAGGTAGTTATTATTTATAGATGATAATAGATAATGTATCGTACCAAATTTTGTTATGTATTCAATCATAATAGTTAGTCAATTATTTCATAATTATATCATTATTATTTACCTACTGTACATAATATACATTTAATTATATTTAATTATATATTAAAATATTATTATGATGTTTATGGTAGTGTGAACAGAAGCAGGTGGCATCTGGAATTTGGCAAATATGTAGTGTACCTGATTCAATAATACATTTTATAGATTGTCCATCAAATTAAATGTGAGAATAAATTGTATATTTTCAATAATTATCTTTAGTTTCATTAAATAATAGAACATTAGAAATGAAATAGTCATGACATTTATTATCAATACAAAATTCATCATCAACTCCCCCCTCCCCCCGCCGTTTGCCGTTCATCAAACTGAAAGAGTAGATAAAAACGCACTGTAAAATCGTTCCAATAAAAATTCAATTTTATTTTTGTAGGACATCTTTCAAATTTTTACCGTCATTCTGAGTTGTATTTTCAGCTTAGGTACTTTTCATGTTCTACATTTGGTCACAATTCATAATTATTATGATATTAAATAAGACTGACAACTGAAATCCATTTCTGCGAAATCGTAGCAGCTATTAATAGTTCTGCAGGATGTTCACCTCCCCCTTCTCTTTCTCTCGAATACCCGACACAGTGACCTATTGATCGGCTTTGTGCTGGGAACTGTTGATGGGAGAAGATGTGGAGTAGACATAGGTGACTTATGCGATGATCTCCTGGCGGCTAACTCTTCTTCTGTTGGCTTTACAGACGACAGCGCAAGTCAACCAACCAGGTTAGTTGACAAAACCATTGCGTATAGCTTCTTTATTTATACTAGCATTGTTATGGTGTTTGATTTGTATTTACTCCCCGAAACAATTGGGTTCTGTATTGTTTCGGTCATAATTATGATTCCCCATAATGACGGCAACCAAGTCTTACGTAATAAAAAAAGTTAACATAAACACGGAAATGAATGATATAGAAATGTGGAAGTCAATCCAGAAATTACAATTAAATAAATAGCCTAATGTCGTGCAAAGATTGTAAAGTTAACAATGCCTATTTGAAAGATAATTTGACAGAATTAATGTGTATTTATGAAAAATATCTACGGTATAAAATCATGTAAAATGCACTCAAACCGATACTTCAAAATCTTTTGATTTTTTAAGATAGGTACCTAGTTTTTTAACAATTTTCTAGTGCTAAAAATTATTTCCAGAAAGGGAAACTGGGCTTGTTTTTATTTTAAATGTTATTTTCTAGTCAATATAGTAATAGGATTAATTTGATACTTTTTTAACAAAATAATTGACAATCGTTAATATTATATTGAAACGCCATGCCATGACCAACTAACATTGTTACTGAGACATGGATTTGATTAATTGCATTTCATGAGCACTGTTCGATACAATCAGTCCAGTAATTTTGAGACATAAAACCACTTACTTTTTTAAAATTAGCTATTGAAAATATTATCTCCTGCATTGTCAACAAAGTCACGGAAATTGTTCTCAAGATCACGCATGAGTGTTATGGTTAAGGCCATTGTGTATCACGTGACTTTATTTCTCTACATCCGATCAAAAGAAATAGTTACCTATGAGTACATACCTTACATCGTTCATGTTGAATAATCCAAGGTGATTTATGAAGGAAATTCACTGCATACTGGAGCTTATCAATATTTGCAGTCAATAAGATTTATTTTTGCAGTGGTTTAATAAATAAAAACAACACAAATATCGTGTATACGTACGCGTGTGAAGACTGTCAAAACCAAGTGCTGTTCGTTTAAACATTACATTAATAGTGGATATAATTAATATCTCAACATTTCGTTGGAAAGAGGAAGAAAGAGCGCATGTTTTATATTCTGACATTGCGTCAGGTTTGTGATGCATATATGCCTTTTTATTAGAGTAATGTTTGCTGTTTTTGGAAACTCGTAGAATTTCCTTCAACTTCAGGTCTTGATTTGAGAATATTTAGGTGCAAGGAAGTAAAATCATCTTATATCTTATTTTCGCAGTTCTTTTCTGCGTAGAATTAGTTCCAACAGATATGTCCTAACTTATCTGATGAGTGAGAAGTCTTTGTTAAACTGAACCCTTCCAATAGAAAAAGTGTAGCTTTTTGGTTAAAAAGTCACATGATATACAGGGACCTTAAGGCTAGGATGTTAGGACAATATCCTGTTTTAGTTTTTTGTTCAGACACGTTTTATAGAACGATATATAAATATGTTTCATGTGTTCCTGATTTCAAAAATATATGTTTCAATTTGCCTGAAAATACTTTATCGCAATTTTGTATGAATTCAGTCCTTTTCTTACTATTTTAAGATCTTTTTGTCCTTTTTATAATTTATTGGGGAAAATTGTATTAAATGTTTGTTGCAAGTTACAACAATTTTATGAATTTTGGTATTGACCTCAATTCATAAAATTTCCAACCACCATTTGGATTGCGCCATCAACAATTGACACTTGATTTATTGTCACATTCATACAAACATTTAAGTTAATTTTAATATATTACTCCAAGTCCAACTCCTAAACCGAAAATTAGATAACATAAAATTTCATTGATCCTTTTTCGGTATTTTGTGGTCCTTTTTCAATATAGTTTTAAGGTACTATTGCCTGCCTTTTTGGACGTTTCAAAGGTCCTAAACAACCTAGCCCTAGTTATGACTAAATGGTACGATATAACAATTCAATATTATTTCAACTTGTGGCAAAAAGGACATATCTGCACCTCAGAGGTAGAAGGGTGGAAGTCCGTTTTCTCGATTTTGCTTTTCACATTTTGGAATTATGAAATCAATCTCTATCAATTACCATAAGACTGATGTCATCAAAAACAGTTATATTGAAGTATTTTCTTACACAATGACTCATGTCACCATTACAAATATGATTGAATGAAGGTAGAATTGTTGGTTTTTGAGCTCACCTCAAGAATCATTCACATGGACATCCGGCCTTCTTCCTCTGAGATATATATTATGTTTTGATTTTGAAACCTGTTATCTGCATGATGTGAGAGGGCAATATTTGTTTTACATTATAGTGGTGTTTAGAGTTGAAATATGATGCTGATTGGGAGAATACGATGAAGTAGAGATGGACGGTGGTAATGAAGCGGTCGTGGTCTCCTTCGACGAGGAAAACCGCATTAAAATCCTGCGTCATGAAGCGCACAGCCGCGTGAATCGAACCCGGGACTGCCGAGATGAAAGTCCATCTCTATTCTGGCTGTTGGTTCCGTTAGATTCTACTAAAAGGTCCCCTCGTCTCGAGGTGACATCTAGAAAATTATTAAGAGTCGGCTGTACTCGAAGTTCACATTGGAGCTAATTTTCTCTAAATAACGTCATAACTTGAGTACGATTGACCCTTTCATGGGCAATCACCTTAGAGGACACATGGGAAGAATCTGACATAGGGAAATGCATTTAATTACCCTTCTCCCCAAAACATATTTTTGTTTTATTTTAATTTTTTAGTCTCAAAATTTGGTGGGAAGTATACTAATTCCCACTGCCCAGGGAAAAGGGATAATCATGTTAATTAAACAAGAAAGGTAATAAAATTTAAAAAAAAAAAAAAAATTTGACTTTATCATCGTATGTTGATTATTTAATATAATCTTACATCTTCCTTGGAGAAATTGGTTGATAATACATGATTTAACGAAAAAAGCCTTTGAATGAACATGCGACTATCAACATATGAGCTTGAACTTGACACATCTTCATTTCACAGCTTCTTTGCCGACCTAGCAGAAGTGAACAATTTTTTTTCTTACTTCCTATTATATACGCTAGATAGCAGCGCAAACAGAAAGTGGGAAATATACTTGGTGGGAAGTATACTTCCCAGTGCCCATGAAAGGGCGAAATATGTTAAAAATAATACGCGTAGTTGATTCGACCTCAGCAATATAAACAAAAATATTGTAAATATAAGTTGGTGTTTATTTGGCTAAGATCGACTAAAAAAAATAGCAATGCTAATTTTAAGAAGGCTCTATGAAGTCGCTGCGACAGAACTTGTGTCTCTCTGACCTCTAGCTCTCTCACTACAGATCTGCTGCGGTTCCTACAGCCCGATGACGTGGGCGAGGAGAGCAGTGTCGCCGGCTTCAGGAAGTCGCTGCGACAGAACTTGTGTCTCTCTGACCTCTAGCTCTCTCACTACAGATCTGCTGCGGTTCCTACAGCCCGATGACGTGGGCGAGGAGAGCAGTGTCGCCGGCTTCAGGATGTCGCTGCGACAGAACTTGTGTCTCTCTGACCTCTAGCTCTCTCACTACAGATCTGCTGCGGTTCCTACAGCCCGATGACGTGGGCGAGAAGAGCAGTGTCGCCGGCTTCGGGCGAGGAAGACGCTGCGACAGAACTTGTGTCGTCGGCGACAAACCTCGCCTCTGCTACTACAAGTTTACACTGGAGAACTACAGCACGCTTGGCAGGTGAATAACTCGAGTAGTTTCAGATATATATTTGATAATAGTAGAATAACAAGAATGACATTCACACCATTAGAATATTGGGCTACCATTTAGGTTATAGGCTAAGTGAAATCTTTGAGTTTACACGTATGTTATTGTACAGGGCGTGTGGCTTGTGTCCGACCGTACTATCCGACTGTTACTTGCCTCAGTGCGTCACTGCTGACGGATATGAGAGAGGAATCTACACACTCAACCGTCGCATGCCAGGACCTTCCATACAGGTCAGTCCAACAATCCCATATTCATGCTAAAACTATACCTAGAAAGTTCAGGAAGTTCTAGAAAGTGAACATGCTGCCTGGTAAAACCTCGTCACTGCACTTCCACGGCATTCTAGTATATCTTCTCTGTTTCCTGGCAACAGGTGTGTCTCGGTGACCGCATAGTGATCGACCTGTTGAACATGCTGCCTGGTAAAACCTCGTCACTGCACTTCCACGGCATTCTAGTCTATCTTCTCTGTTTCCTGGCAACAGGTGTGTCTCGGTGACCGCATAGTGATCGACCTGTTGAACATGCTGCCTGGTAAAACCTCGTCACTGCACTTCCACGGCATTCTAGTCTATCTTCTCTGTTTCCTGGCAACAGGTGTGTCTCGGTGACCGCATAGTGATCGACCTGTTGAACATGCTGCCTGGTAAAACCTCGTCACTGCACTTCCACGGCATTCTAGTATATCTTCTCTGTTTCCTGGCTAGGTGTGTCTCGGTGACCGCATACTGATCGACCTGTTGAACATGCTGCCTGGTAAAACCTCGTCACTGCACTTCCACGGCATCCTAGTCTATCTTCTCTGTTTCCTGGCAACAGGTGTGTCTCGGTGACCGCATAGTGATCGACCTGTTGAACATGCTGCCTGGTAAAACCTCGTCACTGCACTTCCACGGCATTCTAGTCTATCTTCTCTGTTTCCTGGCAACAGGTGTGTCTCGGTGACCGCATAGTGATCGACCTGTTGAACATGCTGCCTGGTAAAACCTCGTCACTGCACTTCCACGGCATTCTAGTCTATCTTCTCTGTTTTCTGGCAACAGGTGTGTCTCGGTGACCGCATAGTGATCGACCTGTTGAACAAGCTGCCTGGTAAAACCTCGTCACTGCACTTCCACGGCATTCTAGTCTATCTTCTCTGTTTCCTGGCAACAGGTGTGTCTCGGTGACCGCATAGTGACCGACCTGTTGAACATGCTGCCTGGTAAAACCTCGTCACTGCACTTCCACGGCATTCTAGTCTATCTTCTCTGTTTCCTGGCAACAAGTGTGTCTCGGTGACCGCATAGTGATCGACCTGTTGAACATGCTGCCTGGTAAAACCTCGTCACTGCACTTCCACGGCATTCTAGTCTATCTTCTCTGTTTCCTGGCAACAGGTGTGTCTCGGTGACCGCATAGTGATCGACCTGTTGAACATGCTGCCTGGTAAAACCTCGTCACTGCACTTCCACGGCATTCTAGTCTATCTTCTCTGTTTCCTGGCAACAGGTGTGTCTCGGTGACCGCATAGTGACCGACCTGTTGAACATGCTGCCTGGTAAAACCTCGTCACTGCACTTCCACGGCATTCTAGTCTATCTTCTCTGTTTCCTGGCAACAGGTGTGTCTCGGTGACCGCATAGTGATCGACCTGTTGAACATGCTGCCTGGTAAAACCTCGTCACTGCACTTCCACGGCATTCTAGTCTATCTTCTCTGTTTCCTGGCAACAGGTGTGTCTCGGTGACCGCATAGTGATCGACCTGTTGAACATGCTGCCTGGTAAATCCTCGTCACTGCACTTCCACGGCATTCTAGTATATCTTCTCTGTTTCCTGGCAACAGGTGTGTCTCGGTGACCGCATAGTGATCGACCTGTTGAACATGCTGCCTGGTAAAACCTCGTCACTGCACTTCCACGGCATCCTACAGACTGGCAGCAACCACATGGACGGCGTTCCCATGGTGACGCAGTGTCCAGTCACGGAGGGCGCGACCTTCAGATACAACTTCCTAGCGGGGAACGAGGGCACGCATTTCTACCATTCCCATGACGGTGAGGATCTTATTGAGAGTAGAATCTATCTCTTAAGTGTTCAAGCCGAATAATTTTGAATAAACGTATTCCGAAGTAGAAAATGTTAGTCATTCTATAAAAGCGCGAGGACAATGAGAGAGACTCAAAAATTTTTCAAATCGAGCTGGGAATTTAGAATGGTGTGTTTGCGCTATGAGTGAGAAAATTAAGATACTGAAAAAAGTCGATGTATTGTCACCAGTGTTGAGTAGTAACTTAACGAAAGTAATGCGTTACATTTCAGGAACTTTAGTGGTAACTTAGTTCCTTTTTTTCAGTCAGGAACTTTAACTGATAAAGTTCCTTTATTGATGTAACGTCTATATTACGTTACGTTACTTGCAAAGTTTCTTTTTTCGTTTGAACAGACTCTACTTTTTCTTATGCTTCCGGAGTAGCGATCTGCCATCAAAACAAGTTTCCACTGGCAGTGCAGCTGCATTAGTTATTGGTTTGGAATGTGCATGCCCTCGTCAGTGATGATAAGGGGATGAGGGGTCGAGGGAGGACCAATGAGAATCACCCCCTCACTTGACCTTGGCTTGTTGCAGTGTGACGTAGCAGCTCATTCTCCCTTCAACCATCGTCGCCATTACTTGCGCCAGAGCATTGTTTATAACCTCTTCTAGTGTTTCAATTTCGTTACGTGTGAATTTCTATCTATTGTAGATTTATATTTGTGATGAAAATGCGTGTAAATGAAACTATTTGCCGTGATACTTTGTGCAGACAAAAATGCTACCCTGCATCTATGACATTACGTTTTAAACCACTATACCCTGCCGCAATATTCACGATTTTTTCCTAAAAAATCCATCGGTAACTTTGAAAGTAAATTTGCAAGTAACTTTGGGTAACTGGTAACTTGTAAGTTCCTTTTTTCATGAAGTAACTTAACTTTAACTAAGTTCCTTTTTTGACCAAGTAACTTAACTTTAAAGAAGTTCCTTTTCTCAAGTAACTTACTCAACACTGATTGTCACGATGTAGAAAATGTTGACAATGCTAGAATAAACAAACATGTCATAACACGGCTCATTTGTATGTGTCACACTGAATGTCTAGTCTCTCATACCGCCCGATTCCGCTATACTAGCAAGTGTAAGTCAATGAAAGAATTAGAAATACATTTCCATCATATCGTCTGCGAAGGCATATCGCCTACAAGCAATCAATTTATTGGATCTCTCGCATGCCTCTTGGTTCGATTAGACAAATAATTCCATCCTGTGTTTTCAAGGCAATCGAACAGATATTCCAGATACTATAGTTGAACTTACATTACGTCGGCTACAAGGCGGTAGAAGATGAAGATGCGGAACGCGTTGATTCGATATAGGCAAATTACAATCATTATCAACACAATCATTCGCCAGTCGTCATATGCCTAGTTGCAGAACAGTGCGACGTTAAACACGCTAAAATATTAAAGACTGCTGTCGATTTTAGTTTGGAATAGACCACATTTTAAATTATCTAGTTAGCTCTGCTTTTCAAAAAATTTCATATGCAGTACCGTGATCCTAATATCTATTCATGTTATGATCCATTGTTGAAAAACACTAATAGATATGAGGATCACGGTACTGCATATGACATTTTTTGAAAAGCAGAGCTATCTACAATTTAAAATGTGGTCTATTGAATCTAGGAATGAAATCATTTGCCCTACATTTATGCAAACATCATTGAGTTCCTATTTTG
Organism: Leuctra nigra; assembly: GCA_934045905.1. Classification (NCBI taxonomy): domain Eukaryota; kingdom Metazoa; phylum Arthropoda; class Insecta; order Plecoptera; family Leuctridae; genus Leuctra; species Leuctra nigra. The sequence continues at coordinate 16,376,684 of OW203771.1, forward strand.
TCGTCTACGCACTATTTGAAATATTCTAATACTGAAACAACTGCTTATAGCACCCTAGAATAGAAATAAAAACACGCATTCAGCCATCCGGTATTGTATACGCATGTACACTGAACGAAATCAAAACACACACTAACCTCTGGCCCAAGGAAGGTAAGACCTTTGCCCAGTGTTGGTTGACTCATTGAGATGTGAGATGAAGTCACTTACTAGCTGTCAGAACTTGCAGTTCGTGTATTGGTGAAGTGGCCGTGCAGAACGTAAATAAAAGCGATCATTGTATAGATACTAATATAAATTTCGGCTTTGTGGGAGTGGGCTTTTTAAATGTATGTGGCTCGAATTGTTGCATATCTATCCGTTTTTTGAAACTATGTTTCTTTACGACTGTATAGAGTGGGGACTGACAAGGTCAGAATATTCAATATAATTTCTGGAAGTTGAAGAAGAAAAATGCGAATAAAGAATGATTTGATTTGATTTTGATAAATTTCTTCTTCCCAAGTTGTTCGGCAGGCTCATGACATATTTTATTTGATCGTGTTTTGTATCAGAAATTCGTGTTTTATGTTCCTTGTAATCCCAGGTCTACAGAAGATGGATGGAATTCAGGGCAATCTGGTTGTCCGCCTCCCCGCCGTCGTCGACCCGAACTCCGGGACCTACGACGAGGACCTGCCCGCCCACGTGATGATCATCGCCGACTGGAACGAGGTGAACGGCGACCAGAAGTTTCCGGGGCTGTGGAGAAGGGAGGCGGGACAAGAGCCGACAACGTACCTTGTCAATGGCAAGGGGAGGCTGTTTTCTAAGGTGACGTATCCAAATTAATTTTATCACTAACGTACTGAGAAAATATGTAAAAGCATACTTAGGTACTGTAGAAGAAATCTCGCAGTTCACTTTTTTGAACTCACTTTGATAATTACAGAAATGGACTTCCGCCCTTCTACATCTGAAGTATATAATTATGTCCCAAATTACACTTATACACCGTAAAGACATGGCACAAAATTGGTTCAAGGGCAAAGCTATGAACTTTTCATCCGGAGATTATTGTTCGAATCTCGATGCCATGTGCGAAGCGAGCGTCTCCTTTTGGCTCTTTCGGCACGGACATGTTTTTTTTTAGTTACTGAGGCTATACAGGTCACAGTTTTTCTTCGATCGAGCTGAAATTTTGCTCATGTACGGACCATTTCTGGGCGTTGTAGACCCGTATTTGTTTGAAATCCGCTGATTTGTTCAAATTTAAAAAATATCATTCGATTGGTGGGTCCGATCAATTTGAAAATTTGACAAGTCATTGCTACCAACATTGTACAAATCTTAAAAAGTTTCAGCCACATCCTTTCATTGGTTAAAATTTTAAATCAATTTCCTGTGAGATTTGAAATTTATACTATAGAACCGTTTGACCGATCAGCAAAGCTTTAAATGGTCATTGGGACCAACATTTTAGGTACTTTTGCCAATTTTCAGACTAATCTGTCGTTATTTTCAATAGTTATTGTCATTGAGCGAGCGTATAGTGAGCGTCTCCATTTGGCACTGTTGAACACTCTCGTTTTTTATTGTTTTTTTCCCGACGCAACAGGTCACATTGTTTTCCCGATCGATCTGAAATTTTGCTGTTACTAATATCATTCCAACTAAGTCTCGGATTGTTTTTGAGCGCTGCTCTCTGATTGGTTCAAAAATTAAAATGGCCTGCAGCTCGCACCGTTTGACGTATCGAATCGACAGTTTTCGCATTTTTTGAGACCGTCGTATAGTGTTTTTTAATGGAAATCCAATGATTGGTACAAATATAAAAACAAATATCTTCTGATTGGTTGATCTGATCAATTTGAAATTTTTTATTTATTAGTGTCATTTAGATCAACATTTTATCAACTTCTACAAAGTTTCAGTACAATCATACTATTGGTTAAAATTTTAAAAATATCTCCCGATTGGTCGAAAATCAAAATTTGTTCCGATTATGTTCAATTATTTCAATTATATTATCATTAATTATTATTATTATTATACTATTAATTATTTATTATCGTTTAATTATTTCTAGTTAATATGGGTGTAGGTATGTTTTCTGTATACGAAATTTCAATAGTACCTACATGTTGCGCGTTTCGGTGCTCGCTCTTCAACGCGTTACACCGAGCATTTTCCTAGTTAATAAAAACATGTAATAACTTCTCGATTTAGAAGTCAACTAATACTACATGCGCAATGCCAATAGAATTGAGTCGTTACACATGTAAACAAATTCTGTAAAAGTATAAAACATTGTTAACACTCGCTTGTCGTTATTTCCTCCTCGCTGGTATATATACAAGTTCCGAAAATGTGCTCATGGAGGGGGTCCGCGGTCGTGGAGGCAACAAAACAAAACAAAGCTAGGTAAAAACCTTCAACTCTCACGACCAATTCGACCCCCTTTTTGAAAAAAAAAAGATTGCAATGTTTTTGAGCAATGTCCTTTTGGCTTATATTTGTTACTGAAATCTAAAATATTTTCTGTCACACAGGTAGAACCGTTTCTTCTATTGGTAAAAATTTTGCATGGTGATCAAGACCTACATTATCTAAAATTGTACACATTTTTAGTCCAATTTGTCAAGTATTTACAGACTTACTGATATTTAATGAGTTTAAAATCGGTCGCAGAACAGTTTGATCGAATATAACCAACTTCATGGCTACATTGATTTCTTATTCAATTGTTTCAGAATGTATAGATCGGAATGTTGCAATGGAAATCAGTAATGATATAAGTCAGTTATCTTTTATTGAGTGGAGTGTGTTCGGTTGGAGATGTGCGCGTATCAGTGCTCGCTCATCAACGCTTTACACCGAGCGTTTTCCTAGTTTATTCTAATCTTGAAATATTTGAAAAATGAATACTAAATTTTCATCCCTGCCTTCTTGATGCTTTAGTTTCAAAGCCTGTAGAGAAGCATATAAAATCGGATTCAGTACGAAAGCTCGTCATCAACGCTAGTTAGCCTAGTTAAGTTAGCCTAGTATTCCTAGTTAGCCTAGTCGCAGAGCAGTGCTACGTCAAATCATATTCCATGACAATCTAGTCCATGCTTATGAGTGTTGAATCAAAATATTATTTGACCTGCAATGCATTAGTGAAGGATATTTACTTCACTTGTGTGCACTGACTGCTTCCGCTTGTTTCGGTTTGTTGATTCTAAACTTTCAAGCGATGTTCATATTTTGTTCGAAATAATCTTTGATAATAACAAAGAAATGTCTACATTTCAGTCATCTGACGAACACTCTTCAGCTCACGTAAACGCCTTCAAGATCTTCCTGAAACACTTGAAGTCGACTGACGACTCCGCCTCCACCTTCACCCCCCTGGCCGTGTTCCACGTGACTCGAGGTCGGCGATATCGCTTCCGCATGATCGGCGCCACCTGCCTTCACTGTCCGGCCGAGGTCGTCGTCGAGAAACACCGCCTCCGTGTCATCGCCGTCGACGGGACGTCTGTCAAGCCGGTCTACGTCGACAAGATCGTGGTGCTGCCGGGTAAGCTTGGGCCGTCTGACACTGGAGTATGTATCAAGTTAGCGGAACATTATTTGACATGTCTGGTTCTAGTCTAAGTTTTGTCCTCTCTTTGTACTGAATAGTTCTGGGTCTTTTTTCGTTGGAAGGGTCCTGTAGCTGATACTGTAATTAGTAAAAACAATAACTTCCTCTGCGCTTGCAGGTGAACGGTACGACTTCGTGCTGGAAGCCACGCAGAGAGTGTCGGCCTACTGGATCCACGTGCGAGGTGTGGGTCCGTGCACAGCTGTCCGTGCCTACCAGGTGGCCGTGCTGAGGTACGCGCATTCCAGCACGACGGAGCCGCAACAAGAGCCCGGCTATGACGGCGTACAAGTCAAGAACGCAGTGGTACGGACTTGCTCATAGATAGTAAAGCGTTGATAACATATGAAGAAGGGAGGAGAGGAAACCCGGTTCCGTGATATATTGTATAGACTACTCCTGACGAAAGATACCAATGGGATAAACGTCCCACCCGAAGGACGGTGTATCATTGTGTACGGTGTACCACAACCCGCGCCGTCGAGAGACTGATAACAGATGGAGGGAGGTCGTCACACTAACCCCTAAACACTTCAGTCTCTCTGACCCAATGGCAGCATCAAGAAACACACTTAGTTGAGATATTCACATCATCACGTACGCAAAACTTTCACTCTATTGGAGAAACAGTTTATCTTGAATCGCACCAACACCTGGAAAAAACAAATACCTTACTAAAAACTTTTTTAAAGTCAAGTTACAAAAGAATTGATTCAGTAATGATTCGTGTAACTTATTAGTTATCTCGTCTCCACTTCATCTAGACGATGAACCCGTTCGGCGCCACCTGCGGTCTGCTCAGCAACAACGTGTGTGTCAACCAGCTGGTGACGTCACACCCGACGGACCCTCGCCTCCTGGCGCACGACGCCGACGTCCGCGTCGTCCTCGGCTTCGACTACAAGTTCTTCACTGTGGACGAACTCTTCAGGAGCAACACTTATCACAGATTTCTGCGTGAGTTGTTGAGTTTCATGTCGGTTTTCACTACTATATGAAAGCGATGATTGACCGTTTTATTTCGAATATTCTAACCTTGAAGACCTTGAATATGGCTTTCTACTAAAGTTATCCATCAGTACAGAAACTATAAAGTATCAATCAATTATCCGGGTAATCCAAGAGGCGGATCTTGCTCGAAATCAATAGGAAAACGATTAATGAGTTTTCAGTGAAAATTTTGTCCTGATTCCCTACTTTGTTTGTTATGCGATAATATCAAGGAAATGAACAGAGAATATCAACAGAGATTCAGGTTACAAGTATGAAGTGAAGACGTTTGCTCCCCTCACTTGATTATACGTTTGGTTCTGTGGTTGAACCACGCGAGATATTCAGTAGAAGTCAGATTTATATTTATGTTAATAAGGCCCGGAATAACCAAAGTTAAATTGTGCTGGATTAACTAACTTTTGGATTAAATTCAATTGTTTCACTCATTTTGAGGTATCTGATTGGCTGTGCCGCCAATTTAGTCCAATATTTAGTTTATCCGGCTCAGATTAACTTTGGTTATACCGACCCTAACGAGTATAAATTTTACTTAAATGTTGAAATGTTTTCGTTTTATTGTCATGTTTTTGATTCTCATCTAAATTCTACTGTTTTCATGACTGTAAAAATCATGCAATAATGTAAATTTCTCGTATACGTATTCACACATAGAAATTATCACCTGTAATATAATATTTAAAAAAATTATGGTCAACAGCGAGGTTATCAGCGCCGAAAATCAATGTATATTTTGACGCATGAAATTCACGGTTATACTACCAGGTATTTTCTGTCGCACAGTAACTGGACGTGTGAATAGTGTATAATCGCGATTAACATTGCACTGTCTATTACATAACAACGAACCATTACAACTGAAACACACAGAGTAGCAAACGGCGCGGCATACGCACTTTTCAACAATGCTCAACGAGGACTTTAGTTTCATTTCTTGTCAGTTTCAGGAGCGACCAATGCATTTTTCTTTTACTTTTATCACAAAGTAGTCATTCAGATTACAACTTGACCTTCTCTTGATGTTGCAGAGCCTACTCCAACCGGTTTTCTCTGCGGGCTGACCAACAACCTGGTCAGCTCTCTGCCGTCGTACAACAGTCCCAAGATCTCCCAGGCGCTGGTGAAGTGGTTCTGCGAGACAAGTGAGTCCCAAGAGTTTATAACAACTCCATACCTGTATGATATCATGAAATCTGTGAGGATAGCTTTGAATGTTCTTCTGAGACCAAAGAAACAGCGCAAACCAGCGAGAAACTTTCAAATAGTTCGGAATGGTTGTCAATACTGACAAGCCACGTTTATAAAACAGACTAAAGATAGTACAATTACCTACCTGTCTATTGCCAAATTGACCATGTAATACGAAATGTAATCAACATTATGCAAATATCATTGATTATAGGAATATCGTGTAAACATAAGCATCTAACAACGTTTGAGAATAAATTTATGAATAACTGTTAATCAGTTCTCTATTATCATTTTCAAGCACATCTTTGTCACGCCCTTGCCAAACGTAATCTATTTGTAACTCTGAATAGTAGGTACTTCGCATTAAAACGATAACATCTAATTCTAAAATTTATAATATTTGACGTTCTCAATACGTCTTCTGTGAAATCTACAACAATTGAAATTTTCAGTCCATAATCTATTTTCTCTCCTGATTGTTGTAGACCCATATGCAGTGCAAGTAGCTGGCTTAATCAACGGGATCAGCAACGTGCTGCCACCTGCACCGATCCTGTCGCAAGCTGGAGACATCCCACAGCGCGTGTACTGCGAGACAACAAGCAACGGCTTCGACGGATGTGATGGAGACTACTGTGAATGTTTCCACTTGTTGCGCTTCCCAGTCGGCGCTTTGGTCGAGATGATCTTCGCCGATCTCTGTGAGTTACCACATCCAATGCATGGGCAAAGATGAACTGCATGATACTTCCAACAATATTGAAATTAAGAAAATATTCAAATATTTTAATATTCGTTGGGCGCCAGTAAGGATGACAAAAGGGGCACTTTTTCGCTGCTTCGAAACTATTTAATTTTAAATTTACGAAAGAGTAACAAAACTCTTGACTATAACAGCTTCAACTCTAAATATGTTTAAATAGCTACAATGTTACTGTATAATATTCCTGTTTTAGATTTAATTACAAGTTATAGTTTAGTTCAGCGGTCGCCAACCTTTAGAACCTCGCGGACCACTTATGACAATTTTATATCTCGCGGACCACTCAGGCGCGTAAAATACGTGTGCCGGGAAATACGATAAGTGAGGGAGACAATGGGAAGTCTGGGGGGAAGGCCCCCCAGTAATAAGCGGGTCCGGGGCGCTTAGTCCCGGAAAATTTTTGTATTCAGCAAGTCATTTGGCGCGTCTCTACGCGATTTCAGCCAACTTTTATTTCGAGAAAATGCGTTTAAAATGACTCTTAGGTTTTGGAAAAATACTCAGAAACTGATTTTATTTCATTATAGAGCTAGTGAATATGTATACTTTGTAAAAGGCATAGGTACGTATTGAAACATGTCCGAATTCAGTACATTTGTATTGGATTGCCATTTTTCTAAATTAAATAAATTGCATGGAAACTTAAAAGTAAACTTCAAAATTTCTCTGGGGACCACCAAAATTTTCTCGCGGACCACCAGTGGTCCACGGACCACCGGTTGGCGACCGCTGGTTTAGTTCATTCTCATATTTTTGACAACTGTTTCAACTGAAACATTTGTATTCCCACAAATAAGTGATACGTGATGGAGCCACTTCTGGCAAGATGGCTACTATCAGGTCCACATATTAATATGTTTGTTTTTACATTTCGTGTTTCCATAAAGCAGTGAAAAAACAAAAGACATTGAAATTGATATTTAGCTATAAATTTACTTTTTTGGCCATAACAAACAACTATATCAAATATTTGTATTTATATTTATGCAAATGCGCCCTTGATAGCCGCCATTTACCTAGTACCACAAAATCCACCAGAGGTCAGTTGTGTTCCTTATTTTCTCGAATACTATAGGTAGCTATAACTTCAGCATATATTTCCCCGACACAGGTATAGTTGAGTTTTTCTCTCTATACCTATTTGAAAGTTTCCATTGATTTCCACTCAGAATTTGCACAATGGAGCTTGACTAGGAACAAGTGTTTGTTTTGGCAGGTTGTAAATTTATAGAGATGAGCCAGGTATCAAGTCAGGGGCAGGGAGGGGGATTTTTACAACTGTGCATTGATGCCAAATACCACACATTTGAGAGGTTTAGAAAGATGTCCTTCCCCTTTCCATATTTTAAGAAACATTTGACCATATTTGACAACAGGGGAGTGTTGGGATTTGGAGATCATAAAACACGACCTGTAGCCGAGCATGTATCTTGTTAGAAAGTGTCATGTTTTTGAGCCATTGACAATGGATGAATGGACTTTGACTGGATACAGCATTTGCCGATATAGGTATAGAGAGAAAAACTCCACTATACTACTTATAAGTTATAGGGGAGAGAAATTTATTGATTTTACCGTATTTCATTTCAATGTTCTACCAATAAATAGAAAAAAGTGGACTGTAAATGTTCTGTGAACCGTACCATTTGTAAAACGTTTACTCAAATGAAGATCCATATATAGGTTTGAGAATTTTTGCTTCATTACGCTATTTAATTTGAAGAGGATAACCAGAGTAGTAAACAATCTCCTCCTTCTGTTGCAGCTCTCACCCCAGTGGATCTGAGCCACCCCTTCCACATGCACGGGCACAAGTTCACCGTCATCAAGTACGGCAAGTTCCCGAAGGAGGCGCGCGGTGCGGACAGGGTATCCACGCTGCGCAGCTACCTGTTGGATCCCAGCACTTGGGCCAACTCTGTGTCCTCCTTCGCTCGGCGGTCGAGTGACGACGTCTACATGGAAGGCGGCGAGGAGAAGTGGAAGTATGAAGGCAGAAGGCAGGCGAGACGCGATGACGCGTGGAGTCCGCCCAAGGATACGGTGGCGGTTCCCTCTGCAGGTTATGTCGTCACAAGATTCATCGCCAATAATCCAGGTGCGTTTTGGGACTTTAGGACTAAAAAGCACGTTTAATTATGCCACAAATTGTTATAGAAATATTTCGGTAATCGATCATCCATGACAGCTGACATCCAAAAGCTGAATTCCATATTTCCATGTTGATATACCAAGGAAACTGGTGTGCAAACTTCAGAATTTTACTGTAATGCCAAATTTCACCACCAATATCAAATAGTATTTGGGTTAACCCTTTTTTCACTTCTTGTTTTAATGTGCTAGGTTTCCCCATAATCTTTCGGTGCAAATTAACAACACTAAATCCGTTCAAGGATCTACGTAAAGATTGCATATCTCCAAGATGTTTTCTCAAATCGTGAATATGCTTTCTTGCAGCCCGTATCAGACTTCACCCTCCTTTCATTCTCATCATCTCCCATGTGTTTCACTTTCAGGTTACTGGATGATCCACTGCCACTTCATCTACCACCAACTCGTTGGTATGAGTCTAGTGATGCAAGTCGGAGACAGCGCAACGATCCCGTCGACTCCATCGGGATTCCCCACATGTGGTGACTTCGCAGGCCAGGTTGACGTCGCCCCTTACCTCTGACATCTACCTGGACGTGGACATGAGTCTGGTCATGGACAGCACCACGATCCCGTCGACTCCATCGGGATTCCCCACATGTGGAGACTTCACCGGCCAGGTTGACGTCGCCCCTTACCTCTGACATCTACCTGGACGTGGACATGAGTCTGGTCATGGACAGCACCACGATCCCGTCGACTCCATCGGGATTCCCCCCATGTGGTGACTTCGCCGGCCAAGTTGACTTCCTCACTTGAACCATGAACTGGACATGACTGTAAACATGAACTATTCGATAATTTTCGAAGTTTTTTGAATACCGAATCGAATATTCGACCCAAATTTTACGAAGTATTCGAAATTTTCGAATCTTCGCACAGTCCTAAATAATAATTGTTAATTCTTTGTATATTGATTTTATATTTATTTTGTCCACTTGTGGAGTTGTACACTGTTGGATGTATTATATAAATAAACTTTAAAGTGGAATTTAGATAAGTAAAAACAGTAAAAACAGCGTTATATTTCCAGGATATCAAGTATTGTGTGTTGATTCTCTTCTATGTTACAGATTTAGACATTAGTTCCCCGGGTTCCTGAGTTCTAACCCCAGCCAGAACCCTTCCTCTGGATCCAATGTGAACTTTACCCTGTTCATCTTGAGGGGATGTGATGATTTCTCTGTTAAACTCAGGTTGAAGCGTGATATCAAAACCGTGATCGCGATCTTAGCTTCCATCTGAGCAAACCGCATTCCTGGAAGAAACAGACAGTTTAATTTTAAGCAGCATCGAACCAACAACTACATAAGATCATCACCCTTGTTTGACGAACTCAGTCGATCGCATTGGGGTGCTATCACATAAAATTATAATTTTCTTGTCACGGTGACAAGACCCTAGAAGACCGTGAATAACATTGAGATGAGAAGCTTGTCACCGTGACAAGAAAGTTTTATGTTATGTGATCGTTCCCCTGTTCTTAGTTGGTATTTGGGGATTCATTTTAATTTCTAAATTCTAGGATGAACCAGCGATATCTTATCTACCAAAAAAAAAATCCAACCCATTTTAATTTGTTCCTAATAGTATTATCTACAATATAAGATCAAAAAATGGATACCTTACCGACCTTACTTTTATGTAAAACGTTTTCAAAGTTCGAGACTTTTACATGGCTCGTTATGGGGGAACGAATTAATTTCCTACATTATTATAATTTATTTTTTATCCGCACCAAACAATATTAACAGAAAACTATTGATATATTCTTCGACCAATACTGAATGCATTGAAAACTTAAAATGCTTAAATGTCACCGACCTAATTTCTGAGATAATGACATTTAAATGTTTGAAATTCTTCATAGAACTGTTCTAGTCAAAACCACTGCTGAATTCTTAACGAAAATATTTAACGAAAACTTTGTTATAAATTTCTTCATTATCTCATATTGTATTATTATCCACATAATATATTATAAAACTATGATTTAAAGTATAAACATGCGTTTTCTGAATTAATTTATCTTATGTAATTCAAAGCGATGGTTTAGCTTTAATTGGAGTAGTAAGTCGTAATTAATCAAATTGTACCGATTTTACTAATTCAATGTTTCCAATAATTTCATTAGACAACAAAAATTGGAATTGGATAACAATGGATAACATAGTATAACAAAACAAGTTAGCTCGGGCAATAATGCTATGACCTATACTTTCAAAGAGTATTTGATGTCTTGACATATTATCCCCATAAAAAAACACTCCGTGTAAAAATGCCAGCCAAGTCTCTTCAACTATAAAAAAAATAGAAGAAATCTAAAAATTCAGCACTGAAAAGGAGTGATATCAAAAAATGGGCCAAGTCAAAACTTAATTTTAAAAACCAAAATATACTTGGCGCATCGTGCATATAGATCGTTTAGAAGTATAGGCCAGATGTGTGATGTACATAAAATCTATCTACCCTATAATGCCGTAAAAAACGATGCCCCAAGTATATTTTAGTTTTTAAAATTAAGTTTTGACTTGGCCCATTTTTTGATATCACTCCTTTTCAGTGCTGAATTTTTAGATTTCTTCTATTTTTTTATAGTTGAAGAGACTTGGCTGGTATTTTTACACGGAGTGTTTTTTTATGAGGATATCACTAAACTTTTTAGTTTATTAACACAACTTGTAAGACATATCGGAGCAACAATGAGAATGACTAATTCATTTTAAAAAAATACGCCATTTACGAATTGGTTACTAAAAAAAGTTTTGTTTGGTTCTAAATATAAGCTTAAAGGGATATTCCATGAAGAATTGCGAGAGCATCGTTCCAATCGGTCCAGCCGTTTTCAAGATATGGCATCACTTCCGGATTTCAATATGGCGGCTGAAATAACTGCCACCTAGAATTTATTTCTATAAATGGTATGTATCATTATAAGCCTTCTGAATAGATATTAATAGGTTTTTATATAACAGAGAAGTGAATTTTCGCAGATTTCGCATAACTATGACGTCATTTCCGGTTTCAGTAATTAGACAACTTTAGTTTTACTATTGATATTTCATATAGAGAACCGTCTGAATCGATTGGTGCTAGTTTCATTCCGATCGGTCTAGCCATTTTCGAGATATGATGTCACTTCCGGTTTCAAAATGGCGGCTTCCGGTTGGTTTTATAAAAAGGCACCTCAGACGCCAAAAGTGCACATGTGGTAAAAATTTCAGATCGATCGGCTCAGCCGTTTAGGCTGTGGCGGTGATAGCGGTGTTTCCTGATTTCTGAATCATCATCATCATCTGAAGAAGAAGAAGAATTAGAAGAAGAAGAAGAAGAAGAAGAAGAAGAAAAAAAAGAAGAAGATGAAAGTGATGTTATTTCACTGTTTTCACGGCCCTCTAGCTCGCAAATGGCATAACCTATTGTTCCAAAATTTGGTATATGGGGTGGGGTGGGCCATAGCTCGAAATTAAGATATTTCACAACAATGTTTAATTGATGACGGTTTCCAATTTTATGATCCAGTAGGCCGAAAATGCTATGTTGTTGCTTACAGTAAAAGTGGTTGGTCTGCTCCTCAGTTTATTAGGCAATTACGGTATGTTGAGTGAGTGTGAGTGTATAGTACGACTTGGCTGGGTGGAGCGACCGCTCCACTAGATTATCTTGTAACATTTCAAGGCACACATTTTTGTTTTATTTTAATCAACAAAATATGCGTCTACATAAAATGGGTTCTGAAAGCTTCCGTCAAAATAAGTTCATGTCTCTAATAAAAATGTTTTAAAACATTTTTAAACACAACGTTTCATGAAAAAAAATCACCTTTTTGGAAGGTAGGGCATTGTTTTCGCGATATATTTGTATAAATATGCATATGGTTTTCATAGTTCGAATATTGTGTTGAATTGAAGGCACAGATAATCTGCATCACCTTCTAACAGGTCCGTGAAGTTAGCACCGCCCATTAACGCACTAATTATCTCATGTGTGGGATGAATTAGTGCACAATTAGTGCGTTCGATCGGCACTAATTTTATAATTAGTGCGTCATCCGTTTCCGAGAAAAACGCACTTTACTATGGGCGGTGCCAACTTCACGCAGCACCGCCCATTGACGCACTAATTTTAAAACCCACACAGGTAATTAGTGCACAATTAGTGCGTTCATTCCCCCCCATTCCCATAATTAGTGCGCACTTACTTTTCGAGTTATTCGTGAATAACCGTGGGCGGTGCAGCACCGCCCATTGAAAATTTCAGGGTTTTAGGAACGCCATGTTTTAGTGCACAATTAGTGCGTTCGATTCCCCCCATTCCCATAATTAGTGCGCACTTACTTTTCGAGTTATTCGTGAAAAACCGTGGGCGGTGCAGCACCCCCCATGGAAAATTTCAATGTTTTCAGTACGCCATGTTTTAGTGCACAATTAGTGCGTTCGATCCCCCCCATTCCCATAATTAGTGCGCACTTACTTTTCGAGTAATTCGTAAATAACCGTGGGCGGTGCAGCACCGCCCATTGAAAATTTTAAGGTTTTCAGCATGCCATGTTTTAGTGCACAATTAGTGCGTTCGATCCCCCTCAATCCCATAATTAGTGCGCACTTACTTTTCGAGTTATTCGTGAATAACCGTGGGCGGTGCAGCACCGCCCATTGAAAATTACAAGGTTTTCAGCATGCCATGTTTTAGTGCACAATTAGTGCGTTCGATCCCCCCCATTCCCATAATTAGTGCGCACTTACTATTCGAGTTATTCGTGAAAAACCGTGAGCGGTGCAGCACTCGAAAAGTAAGCACTCGAACTCGAAAAGTAAGTGCGCACTAATTATGGGAATAGGGGGGATCGAACGCACTAATTGTGCACTAAAACATGGCGTGCTGAAAACCTTGAAATTTTCAATGGGCGGTGCTGCACCGCCCACGGTTATTCCCGAATAACTCGAAAAGTAAGTGCGCACTAATTATGGGAATAGGGGGGATCGAACGCACTAATTGTGCACTAAAACATGGCGTGCTGAAAACCTTGAAATTTTCAATGGGCGGTGCTGCACCGCCCACGGTTATTCGCGAATAACTCGAAAAGTTAGTGCGCACTAATTATGGGAATGGGGGGGATCGAACGCACTAATTGTGCACTAAAACATGGCGTACTGAAAACATTGAAATTTTCAATGGGCGGTGCTGCACCGCCCACGGTTTTTCACGAATAACTCGAAAAGTAAGTGCGCACTAATTATGGGAATGGGGGGAATCGAACGCACTAATTGTGCACTAAAACATGGCGTGCTGAAAGTCTTAAATTTTCAATGGGCGGTGCTGCACCGCCCACGGTTATTCACAAATAACTCGAAAAGTAAGTGCGCACTAATTATGGGAATGGGGGGAATCGAACGCACTAATTGTGCACTAAGACATGGCGTGCTGAAAACCTTGAAATTTTCAATGGGCGGTGCTGCACCGCCCACGGTTTTTCACGAATAACTCGAAAAGTAAGTGCGCACTAATTATGGGAATGGGGGGGAATGAACGCACTAATTGTGCACTAATTGCTTGTGTGGGTTTGAAAATTAGTGCGTCAATGGGCGGTGCTGCGTTAAGTTGGCACCGCCCATAGTAAAGTGCGTTTTTCTCGGAAACGGATGACGCACTAATTATAAAATTAGTGCCGATCGAACGCACTAATTGTGCACTAATTCATCCCACACATGAGATAATTAGTGCGTTAATGGGCGGTGCTAACTTCACGGACCTCCTTCTAACATCCTCATTTCTCCCAACAACTTACCAATACAGGCCCTGGGTCCAACACCGAAGGGCATATAGGCAAAGGGATTGATATTCCCTTTGTTCTCGTCATTGAATCTGTCTGGATCGAAGCGCTCTGGATCCGGGAAGAACTTCGGATCCCGATGTATCGCGAATGTAGGGATCTGGATGATGTCCCCGACGTTGAACTTGATCTCTGGAGAGGAGTCTGTGGCCTGGAGCGTGTAGGGACGAACACAGACTCTGTCGAGGACCATCGCTGGCGGCCAGAGACGAAGGGTCTCCGACATAACGCAGTCCAGGAACTTCATTTCCTGAATCTGTCAACATTTTCAGGAATGATAAAGCAATTATCTTTGAGTTCAGTCAGTATCTGTGGGATATAATTTGGTATACCACGGAAGTGATACCGACTTGCCTCTTCTAACGTGAAAACGTGAAGTGTGTTTGCATTAATATGAAATTAATTTAGAAATTTAAATATTAAAGAGTGTCATCATGAGCTCTTAGTTCAACTTAGTTATGACTCCCCAAGGCTCTATATTTACTCCACTGTTATGCAACGTTGGGAGGTAGTTTTGATACGATATTTCTCGTAATACTATTGAGAAATTTTAAGAAATACTTGAAACAAAAAAAGTTTTTTTCTTTTTAAAATATGTGAAAAGTAAAACTTTTTTTCTTTAAATATTCTTACATTTTCTCAATAGTATTGCGAGAAAATGGGTATCAAAACTACCTCCTAAAGTTGCATAACAGTGGAGTAAATTATTAGCCTTGGGGGACTGAGGAATTCTGGGAAAATTTGACACCCGTCAGTTTCCATAGTGGTCCCCAGGACTCTACTTCCCTTAGTGCTCAACTAAGTTGTCAGAATCGAACTGGGATTCGAAACCAGATCCTTCGGGTTACCGACCAAGGTATGTTTTACCACTTGCCATAATAACGAGTCCGATATCTGGGGTCACAATAGACCAAAACATAAACTAGTGGCGCCCTCAAAGCGAACTAAATAAGGGCGTGTTATGTGTGACCACTCTTAAGTGCGCATGTTCCAAGTCACTTAAATGTCAATCTTAATGAGTTCAGTAAAAGTTATAATTACATCGCGAAATAACAGAAATTGATGCTTACCTCAGTGTCAACATTCAAATACAATCGGCATATTTCATATCAGCACATATTCATACACATTCTTGTGAAAACTAGATGTCTATTCACCAAAATCACCATTTGACATATAGCATTTTTTTATCACGGCTTTCTGAAACTTTTCTGAATGAGCTCATTCAGAAAAGAAGACCGTGATAAAAAAATGCGTTTGTCAAATGGTGATTTTGGTGAATAGACATCTAGTTTTCACAAGAATGTGTATGAATATGTGCTGAAATGAAATATGCCGATTGTATTTGAATGTTGACACTGAGGTAAGCATCAATTTCTGTTATTTCGCGATGTAATTATAACTTTTACTGAACTATCGTTATACGATTGACATATAAGTGCCTTCACTGAATGTCACACATAGCTGGAAGAGAAAATGGCGGATTGGGCATGCGCGTTTAGTTTATGTTTTGGTCTGAAGTAAAGTCTGAAGTAAAGAGACTAAACCTACACTTCCCCCGCCCCACCACACGTACTGAAGGTCATTTGATACAATTTGTTCACTGCAGAGTCCAGAATCAGTTTTAAATTGTTGAAATTCTAAAATTACACCCTGCGGGGCAGGACCCCTAAAGTCACTGTCGCTCCCATTATTATCTAATTTATTACTTTAGGGGGAAATTGGCTCCTTCACCAGAAAAGTTTGCCGACCCTGCCCTAATGACATCTAGATCTTTGCAAATGCTTGGCCAATTGACATGGCATTGTTATGGACCACGAAGAAAGTTTGACTGACCGCCTCGTAGGTGATCTCGCCGTTGTGGTCAGCCAGCACAGAGTCGATCTCTTCTCGGACTCGCTGTTGAATGTCTGGGTGAACAGCCAGCAAGTGACTGACGAAGCAAAGTAGAGTTGACGCCGTGTCGAAGCCGGCGAGGAAGAAGATGAACGCCTGAGCAGTGATGTCGTCGTCAGTGAGGACTGAAAACACAGAGGTAGTTAAATAACCACAGTTATTGTTTGATGTCCAGGCTTGATGGGTCAAGTAATAAATAAGTAGTTTGTGGTTGAATAACCAATAACCTAATTTATTCACCAAATACTCCCCACAAAATTGCGAATTGGGACTTGGATAGATTATCGTTGTATTTTATATAATTTTGGTTATTTGACACGCGTTTGAAGTGTGAGGTAATAGTCAGTGGCGTAACATCAGATTTTGCCCCCCCCCCCCCCCCGGCAAGATATTTTTTGGGGCCCCATACTGTTTTAATTGCCTTTACCATAAATATCTTTACATTTATGTAAAGATTATAATCTTTTTGTGTAAGTTTTTAAATATTTTATAACTCTTTTACTATGATTGTAAATCCCAGTTGCATCATGTGGATTTTTGTAGTAGGTAGGTTTTACTCTGTGGTCATAGTAGAAGGTAAAATATCATAACCTCAGGTCTGATTTACCTATATCAAGCGGAGAGCCCCAGAGCATCTCGCGGGTCATGGACCGCGGTTTTTGAATTTCACAGTAGAATTTTGTGCATTTGAACGCGATTTCATCACACATTTGGGTCGATTTCATCATCTGAATCCTTCAAATTACTTCTATTTCTCTTACTATCGATTATCGATATTTTAGCTTTTTATATGATATTCTTTTGATCTACATTTTATGGCCCCCTCCCCCCCTCCCCCCCCCCCCCCCCCCCCCGAAACTGCGGTGGCTGCAACATCAAAGTTACGCCAGTGGTAAATTCTTCTTCTATCTATCTTTCTATACCTATAAAGTAGAATGCCTGTCTGTGTGTCTGTCTGTCTGTCTGTCTGTCTGTCTGTCTGTCTGTCTGTCTGTCTGTCTGTCTGTCTGTCTGTCTGTCTGTCTGTCTGTATGTGTGTATGTATGTATGTATGTATGTATGTTCTTCATACATTCCTACACCCTTTGACCGATCTCAACCAAATTTGGTATGGAGTTTCTATGGGGTGCTGCGCACATCGTAGGGTACTTGTCCCATTTCGCAAACCACCCCTAATTGAAAAAACCACTCGTAATAGAAAATTATATACACTGTTCTGCATAGACGAGTGCGTGCAAGTTATCAAAACTGCTGAAAACTGATTCTAGAAATTGCGGCTCAGTCACGTTTGACCTTTGACTCGACTCGGGTAGACAAGTCATGTACACACATTCCAAGAATTACTTTACGTAAACACATTATTTCTTTCAAGTCATTTGGGTTGCATATTTCACAGGCGTAGTGTTTATAGCGAATTGCATAACAGATGTAGTAGGTGCATGGATCGATGGACAGGGTTATTACGCCGGGTAATATAGACAATCCGTCTCACATAGGTGTAATGCGGGTTGCCTATATCACATGTATCCCTCCTCACAAGCACGAGCAACGCCGGGCTGGTCAGCTAGTAGTGGTGTAATGTTGGTGTACCTGTGTTCTTCACCTCCTTCCTCGCCTGCATCAGCAAGTGGATCATGTCAGGCCTGACGATTCCCTTCTTCTCGCGCTCGGCGATCGTCCCGTGGACCAGAGACCGGAAGAAGTTGGTTACTTTCTTCGGTATTAACTCCATTCCGAGTTTCTGAAGGAAAAAATATAATTAAGGTGCTGCAAGCGCAAGCGATTTTGCCGCTTTTTGCAGGCACGTTTTTTTGGATACGATTGGAAACAAAATGGGTTGACGAAATGATTTAAAATTTTAACCA
The DNA here is from genome assembly GCA_934045905.1 of Leuctra nigra. Taxonomy (NCBI): domain Eukaryota; kingdom Metazoa; phylum Arthropoda; class Insecta; order Plecoptera; family Leuctridae; genus Leuctra; species Leuctra nigra. The sequence goes on from OW203771.1 coordinate 16,395,004, forward strand.
TAATTAGATAAAAGACAAACTTAGGGTTATCACTTGGTACATTTTTAATATTTTGCGTTGTTAATTACTTATTAGTAATAATTAGTTGATTTTTGGTGAAAATGTATATTTTCTTGGCTCAATGGGTTCCGTATGAAATTGAAATGTAAAAATGTGCCAACTGATAACCCCGAAGTTTGTCTTTTATCTAATCATGATTAATATTTGAGATCAATATGTTAACGGACTTTGTCTCCAATCATATCGGAAATTTCTTAGTTTAGCGCGGTTTTGTTGAATAACCGGCGCCTAATTAACAAGGCACGAAGCAAGAATTAAACAGTGCTACTAATATTCAATCAGACTGATCATGTGAACATCCTATCAAAGTTACACCCACTTATGACAAAACTTTTTTTCTCTCAATGTTCTAAAACGGCCGAACGCTTATACCTTATAATATACAATTTTATGTCTGTAGGTACCGCATGTTTGCAATTTCCATAACATAATTTTAATTAAACTAGACATATTTGTTCCTTATACCCCCGATAGTTTCGGCGAAATCATCATTAGTATGATCTTAATCAAACTGAAGTCATTCGCTTCTTTGCCCATCTTGTAGAACTCGTTGTCGGGCTCCTCGAGGGAGTCGACGTGGATGCCGAACGCCGCCGTCGCGATAACGTCGTTCGTGTACTTCGTGTAGAAAGCCTTCATCTCCAGCTGGAGGACGCCGTCGGAGGTGGCTGTACAGAGGGTGGGGAGTTAGTTCGACGTCTTGCGATGGCACGGAGGATCAGGATATGATGAACTCACCTTTACACCTCTTCTCCAGATGGTCTCCCATCTGCTGGCCGCACTTCTCGATCAAGCCGAACATGTTCTTCATCTTGCTGGAGGTGAAGGCTGGACTCAGAGTGTGACGCATGTCTCTCCAGCGATCCCCTGGAGAAACAGAAACATAATCATATTTCTGTACCTCAGAGGTAGAAGATCCGAAGTCTTTTTTCATGACTTTGCGTTACACACTTTTGGAATTAAGCTGTATCATTTGAAATTTATATGAAGATAACAAATACAGATTATATTGACGTTTTATTTTACAAAATGGCTGGTGTCACAATTACAATATTATTTTGATGAACGTTGAATAACTGGTTTTGAGCTCACTTCCAATGCTTCCAGTATCATTGAAATGTAGAACTTTTATTTACCTCCGAGGAATTTATACCGCAATAAACATTAAATTGCAGTTTCATATCGACCTCCTTCACAACTTGTAAAATACAAATATTTGAACAGAAACACTGGTATTGTCAGGATAAAATAAAATGAAATGAGTCCGCAATATTTCGTCGAAACGTTCCATCGACTTTGCCAAGCGAGACTAAAGCTCTGTCACCACTGCCACACAAAAAAGAAAATGTATTGTGTCAGCGTTCATTACATGTGCATATGAAGTTATTAGTCAGTCATCGTGTCATTTTGATGACGTATGGGTGGGTATGCTTCGTCCGGTGGTTAAGTCTCGGTTTCGTTCGGCGCGCAAATCGATTGATTCATCTTCCCGGTGTTTGGCGGGAACCGGTGGAGAGTAGACGTCATACCATATATGGTCATGTCATCTGTTCTCTGAGTCAACTGGCCTCATGGTGGGGGGCTGGCGGCAGGGAAGCGGCAATGGTGACGACGACAGAGCGTCAGTCGCGCTTGACAAAGTCGATCGAACGTATCGACGAAATATTGCGGACACATTTCATTTTATTTTAACTTGACAATACCAGTGTTTTTGTTCAAATATTTGTATTTTACTAGTTGGTTCCTGGTATATTATACCCCATAAAAAACACTCCGTGTAAAATACCAGCCAAGTCTCTTCAACTCAAAAAAAATAATGAAATCAAAAAATTCTGCACTGAAAAGTATAGTGATATCAAAAAATTAGCCAAGTCAAAACTTTATTTGAAAATCAAAAAATACTTGGCGCATCGTGTATATAAATAGTTGAGAAGTATATGCCAGATATGAAATATACATGAAATATACATCTATACATATAATATCCCTAAAAAACGATGCGCCAAGTATTTTTTGATTTTCAAATAAAGTTTTGACTTGGCTAATTTTTTAATATCACTACTTTTCAGTGCAGAATTTTTAGATTTTAATTTTTTTTTTGAGTTGAAGAGACTTGGCTGGTATTTTTACACGGAGTGTTTTTATGGGAATATCACTTCATTTTTTAATTTATTCTTACAACTTATGTGTGACACATATCAAATGAACAATAACTAAATCCTTTAAAAAAAATCACCCTTTACAATTTGGTTATTCTCTTGAAGAAAAGCAACGGATTCATTCCAATCGGTCAACCCAGTTCCGAGATGGCAACACTTCGGTTTTCATAATGGCTGCTGAACTTTCTGCACTGCCACATAGAATTTATAACTATAAATTATGTGTATAATTTTAAGCTTTTTGAATATGTATTTATTGTATAGGAGGGGATTAAAATAATTTATAAATTTGAATGACGTTATTTTCGGCCTTATAAACAGGAAAATTCTAGTTTGACTGTTCCTATTCCATAGAGATGGCCTTCCGAATCGTTTGGCGCTAGTTTCATACCGATATGTCTACCAGTTTTCGAGATATGACGTTACTTCCGGTTTAAAAATGGCTGCTGATATCACTGACCTCTTGAATTATAATTTAAACATGATTACATTTTATTATAAGCTGTCTCAAATAGTATATTTATTGCATCAAAATGTAAATTTGTGATTGTTTTAAAATGTGTGGCGTCATTTCCGGTTTCGGTATGGGAAACTGCAAATATTATTGATGATAATACATAAAGTTGACCGTCTAAATTGTTTAGCGCTGGTTTCGTTCAAATCTATTTAGACGTTATTAAGATATGATGTCACTTCCGGTTTCAAAATGGCGGCTTCCGGTTGGTTTTATAATAAGTCAAATGAGATATCAAAAGTACATACGTTACATAAATATCAAAATAATTGGATCAAATTTATTGCCGAAATGCCAATCGATGAACTTCAAATTTCATGACGTCATTTCCGGTTTCGTTAACATAAATTTTAGTCTGTTGCTATTGATAATCCATTAAGAAAGCCGTCCGAATCGTTTGGCGTTATTATCGTTCCAATCGGTCCAGCCATTGTTGAGATATAACATCACTTTCGGTTTCAAAATGGCGGCACAAAAAAAGTCAAGGGAAGGAGGGCAAATCAGACGCCAAAAGTGCACACCTGGTAAAAATTTGAGATCAATCGGTTCAGCCGTTTAGGCTGTGGCTTTGTTACCGGATTTGAATTCTAGGAGATTATTAAGATTAAAACCGCCCTAAAACACGAATTCCACGGCCCTCTAGCTCGCAAAGGGCGTAACCTATTGTTCCCAAATTTCGTATATGTGGTGGGGTGGGCCATAGCTCGAAATTAAGATATTTCGCAACAATGTGAGACTTTCCAACTTAATGATCCAGTAGGCCGAAAATGCCACTTTGATGCTTACAGTAAAAGTGGGTTTGCTCCAGCCTTTATATGAGAGTGTGCGCGCCGTACGACTTGGCTGGCGTGGAGCGACCGCTCCACTAGATTCTTCTTTCTTTTACTATACACTGACATATCCCACACATCGTTCTTATATTCGACCACTTCGTGATAATCTAACTGACGACTGATACTACTTACCTTTAAGGGAGAACAAGTTTTTGCCGAAGAAATCGTTACTGGAAGTGTTAATCTGGTGGTCTGTAAAATACTCAAAGTCCTTCACCGTGAACGTCTTGATCATCTCCGGATCTCTAATCTTAAACACCGGAATGACGAAGTTAAATGATCCAGTGATTTTACTTCCTTCACCGAACTTGTATCCTTTCAGTATCATATCGGTGAAGGGTTCTTTGCGGAGGAATAACGGCCCGCTGTTGCCAATGAAGGGCCATGGAGGGGCGAAGGGGATCCTGTGTTTGATGAAGAAGTTGTGGTTCCAGGTGCCATAGATGTAGAGGAGCAGGAGAAGGCTGAGAACAATGGCCAGCCAATCAGGAATCTCCATTCTGAAAAGGAATACTGTTTCAATTAAGTTTCAATTTTAATTGAACTGGTAAGCGAGCAAGGGATAAGGGATAAGGATTTTGATAAGGATTTGGATAAGGATTTGGATTTTGGGATAAGGATTTGGTAGGTAAGTTTTGGTTATTTCTTTACTTAGTGAAAGCAAAAGACGTAATTTTAGACACGATTGGCAATGAAAGTCGACCATTTTAAATACAAAATAGAGAGTGCGCACATCGGCGTTCCAGATACACAGATAGGCAGACAGACGGACCTGGGTAACTATTAAGGCCGATGCACAATTGACGCGGATGGACGACGCGGACGGACGACTGAGAGGGATACAATGTTAAGGTCGTCGTCCGTCGGCTTCCAAAAAGCGTTTGTTACAAATCTATACATAGATTGACAACTCAAGTGTGCAGTGGAAAGTCGGACACAAATTTCTTTCTTGATTGGCTATTTTTAATTTTTTAGCATCGCTTGTTCGACCTATTGAATATTGTTGCGTCACATGAGGGCTAATCGTAACTAACGCTATTGTGAACAGCAGAGTGAATCATAATATCTAAACATCGTATCCGTCTTCGTCGTCCGTCCGCGTCGTCCGTCTGCGTCAATTGTGCATCGGCCTTAAGTATAATAATAATGCAAATTATATCTATTAAAAGAACTGACTATTTTGGATAAATTAATTAAACATTACTTCTATTTACATGTAGGTAATACATTCAGTTATATTGAGGGAATCTTTTTCCATTGAATGAGTATCATTTAGTTCAAAGTATAGGTTCGAATTGTAATCCATTAATTCCATATTAATTATCTATTAATATATCTATGCCTCACCTATGACTTTTTGAGAGCCAAGCAATGACACACGTTGACTATAGCTGGTCCGCTGACAGAATAGACTGCTGTGCGATAGTGATAAGGTGATAAGGTCTATCTTTATTTATGATAACGTATCTTACGTCATTATTGTGACAGCTCTAGCATCAGGCGAAATTTGCATTTTGTATCTTATCAAGTTATCCCATTGTGAATTATCTGTTAACTTTCATAAATACATTGATTAAAATATTATATTCTAAAAAAAGGTACTAATATAATATACCTAACACTTGCCATCCAGTGTGGTTTTTGAAATTAAATTGAGTTTAAAATCGCACATTCCTATTTAACACATATAAAACATACAAATTTACTCCATCTCTTGAATACGCCAGTTCCAAACTTCGAAGTTCCGAACGGCCGCTTCATTTAGAGCTTTGTTGAAAGTACAGAGCTTCGAAATCAATCTTCCATTTCCATTGGGTTCTTAGTACACACAAGAGTTTTTGAAACGGCGATTCGGAACTTTAGCAAACTTGGGAAGTTTGGAACGACCGTGTGAATCAGGTTTTTGTCTGTGGTGAACAACACAGTAATATAAATTGATAAATTATATCATTAGTTCTATTCGAACAAATAAGCGATACGTGATGGAGCCACTTCTGGCAGGAAAATTTTCTGTTTCAGATGCACTATTTTGTTTTGATGTTCGTGTTTCCACAAGGCAGTGAAAAAGTAGAAACAAATGAACTGTAGATTTAGTTACAAGTTTACTTTTTCAGCCATAACAAACAACTAAAGCAAATTTTATATATTTTATTTACATAAATAAACCCTTTACAACCGCCATTATCGTAGTACCAAAGAATCCACCAGAGGTCGGTCGTGTTCCTTATTTTCTCGAATATATACATCATCGAAAGAAATATAAACATATTATTACAAATTATTAACATATTAACTTATTGTGATCTAAATAATAATGGACCAATGGTGATGGGAGGAGTCAATGTAGCATAATAGTTCTCTTTACTCACACTAGAGCAGCACTGTCCATATAGTGGGAGAGGGAGCCAATCAAACGTGTGGGGGAAAGACAGTTGAATTTCAAAATGGATCCATTTGCTATTTGATTACTATTGATTACTGTGCTGTCACAGCCTTCTTGACGGTCACGGCCCACATCCTTCTGTCATCTGTTTATTCGTGACGTCACATAGCAAGATAATGACTTGTGGTCCATTGATTGATACCTACTAATTTATCGCAAACAAAACAAAGGAGGGTAATCATAAACAGAGGAATAAAATGCCCAATCTGAACGTCCAAAATTGGTTCTTGACATATTGTTTAAAGAGTTTGACGGAAAAGTAAAAACTCAAACTCTTGAAACTTTTACTCCTTGTAATTGACGTGTTATACCATGAAAATGGTCACAAACAAAAATAAATAATCTAATCCTTATTCCTTCATCACAGATGAATCGTGATTTCCGAACTTCTCCCCTCCTGGAAATCTTAACTCCAATTCATAACACAATATATTAACACATAAACTCATAACACTTCCGAACATCCTGCCAGCGCCCATATTGAAGTCAGTTAATTTTATAAAAAAACTATCCCTGTTCTCAGTTTCCTGTTTATTTGGCGAGGAGTGTTATTGGTCAAATTCATCCGGCATCCAATCCCTGATTTTCTATTTGCAAACTTGAAAATAAATGAAACCGATTAAGGGTTCGGTACTCGTTGGTATCTCCGGTACTTGTGGCTAAAATATAATATTTTTATTTTATGATTATTATTAATGTGTAACGGACGACCACTTATTTGTCAGCTTGAACGCTGTTGGAAGAAATACTGGGTGTGTTGCTTCCTCAACAAACCTTGGGTATTTATTGGAAAATTGAAAATAACTTAGTGCTACAGTTAGTTGCACCAAGATAAGTGAACTTGTTCAACGTATTTTGTCCACATTTGAGGAGCTCGGAAATTCAGAACAAAATTGATTTCTTATAATTTTAATGCATTGAAATTATAAGAAATCATTTGTTCATGATGATTATCATCACATGTGACATTTGGATTTTCATTTATTCTATTCTAGTATTCCCAGGTAAGTGAGATGATGGGAAAATAGAAAGTAAAGGTATACAAAATGTATCTCTATGATCATGATGAGTTCCTAATTTACACATTGAAATGTGTGGTTATTATGATCACATTGAGGACATGACATGTTCTTATCTTGTTAAGCTATTTTTTCTACAAATTATCATCAAGAAATAGTTTTTGACAAAAGAGGACTTTTATCAAACAGAACTACATGAACCTTGTGAGCTAGACGAGACCAATTAAGTATTTGGCAATGATGAACATTTAGTCAGCAAAAATATGTAAAATACTTAAAACCATTAAGGCGATTCGAGTGATACCACGTGACTAAAAGTACAATCCCGTTATTGGTCAAACTACTGCACTCAAAGAGGAGGAAGGGCATTTTTCTTATTCAGTAAGTGATTTTACAACTCACTGTATCTTTTTTAACACATTATTGATGTACCATAAAATTTTGACTTTTTTATTTTTGAAAATAAACAAATTTACTTTGCCACGGTTCAAACCCCACCATTCACAATACATACTTCGTCCAGGGGTCATTGTTCACAAAAAATGGGCGGATGTCTTGAGGGCCCCCAAATTTCGTTAACTTCATTCCTACTTTGACATTAGCTTCTATACTAAATCAGTACATAATATTTTACTCTAAAATCCGGTACGTTGTATATATTTTTTTTGTAAAAATTGAAACCAAAAATTAGAAAAAGGGGCCGTCAGCTCAAACTATATATCTAATGAATATTCTCTGCAAGTTTAGTGTCATTTTGATAAACTGTTTTTATCTAGGTATGAGATGTCAGAAGTAACGTGCATTTTACACATTTGAAAACGTCCCGGAATTTTTTGTGGTGTCCAAAATCGACTAATGTAACTTGAAATCATATGTTACCAGCTCCCTCTTACGAAATATGAAGCAAATTAAAATTTACTTTTTTCGGTCGAATAAGCAATAACACAACGATATTATATCGATATTATCAAAATAATGGATCGAGCGTCTCTTTTAACATCATAATTCTCTGAACGATGTTTGTGTTCAAATATGTACAAAATTCAGCACTGAAAAGTGTGATATCAAAAATGGGTCAAGGCAAAACTGTATTTAAAAAATAAATCCAAAAGTACTGGTGCATCGTTTTTTAGTGCATTTCATAAGATTATAGATATGGGTAGGTATTTGATTTCTGGTTAATATTTCAGTATAATTTATAGCACGATGCGCCAAGTATTTTTTTGTTAATACGGTTTTGACACTGGCCATTATTTTATATCACTTCTTTTCAGTGCTCAATTTTTAATTTAATTTTATTTTTTTGAAATAAAAAAATAAATAAATGAAATAAATGTTGAAAAGACTTGGATTGTATTTTTACTCTGAGTGTTTTCTTTATGGTGATCGATTATCATGAGCATATTATTTATTTTTCACAGGTCAAGTATTTACACAAAATGTGAATACTACTGTTCTGTTTCCTGAACAAGTCAAAGAAAATAATTATGTTCAAATTCACTGTAAATCTAACTTTAAACCGACAAGATGTCGATTTAAAATCCTTGATGACAGTTACAACTGTTCCCATTTCACTGCTGAAGTGAGGGAAGGGGAGGTAAAGTCTGAAGACACCGTTTCATGTAACAGTACGTCATATAAGTACAAAGTGGAACTGAAGAGTGAAGCATTTCTTTGTGAATTATTAATATCTGACCTGGATGTGTCTAGTGGAAGATACGTGTTTCATGGGACACTTTTCCATAGCGATATGGGATGGATAAGGAGCTCTGGTTACGATCAATTGGCTTGGAATAGTAAGTAAAACACTGTTAAACCACAATCTTCACTGTTAAAACTTGTCATTGAATTTTTACTAAATGTATTGCGAAACTGGTTCAAGCGTCAGGAAAAATATGGTACCTACATTGTATGGATATTTTTTCTAATTTTTGCTAGTAATATCGACGGTTTCCGGGATCTCTTTCCGGGAGAAAAGACCCGGAATCGAATGAATCGAATTCCATCAGAATTGGGAATTTAAAAGTTCTAGAATACAATACAATGTACAATGTCATTACAATACAATGCCCCCGGGTTACAATGTCAATTAGTCTAGATGGCTGTGTTTCTTTGGCTGTTGCCAAGATTTCAACCGATAAATCCTGCCCCTTCATTATTGGGACATTGTACAACTGGGCCTTAGAAATTTTAAAAATACCGCTTTAAATTAAATTTTCTCCGCGGCATAACAAATCAAAAGATTAATTGAAAGCTCATTCAGATTAATCATATTTCAATTCTGTGACCGGAAACGAAGAGACAATTGAATTACTTAAGACGGCTTGGTAGTGAGCGTGGCCTTGACGAGTTTTTTAATCGACTTTTATCAATATCTTTGTCCAGTGTAATTGTTAACAAAATAGGGCTATGGACGTGAATTCAGAACAGTTCAATAAAAATAATTTCATAGTTTGGAATAAGTTATTAGTTTTATTTTGTCCAACAGGTGTTTAGAACCCGAAAATTTAGTAATTTTCGGGTTCTAAACACCTGTTGGACACAATAACACTAAAGCTTATTCCAAACTATGAAATTATTTCCATTGAACTGTTCTGAATTCACGTCCATAGCCCTATTTTGTTAACAATTACACTGGACGAAGATATTGATAAAAGTCAATTAAAATACTCGTCAAGGCCACGCTCACTACCAAGCCCTCTTAAGGAAGGGTGTCAGTCCATTTGTGGTGCGATTCCGAGAAAACAATGAAAAACTGTCTCCAGTCCAGGCAATTTTTTTATTTTATGTAAACTTACTAGTTTGTACACCTAAGGGGTACCTGAAGAAGAGTATGAAACTGTACTCGAAACGTAGTCAATAAACGTAATAATGTCCATACAGTTTTTCTCTAAAATGAATATTGATAAATTGGGCTGTGAAAATTTAAATTTACATACTTAAATAATAGTTAATAGTAAAAGGGCAATTTTTATGACACAGAATGCTAATTATGAAACAATATAGCCAATATTTTTAATTTTTAAATCTCTGGACAGATGCTCTTTCTTGAACAGATGTGATTTTGAACATAGTTTTCACATCCTTTACTATAATACGCTTAAAAGAGAAGAACGTCGTCCCCGTAGCAACGTGGTTGAAAATTTCGTTCTCTATACAAATCTTGAGTTTTCCACCGATCAAGCTGAAACTCGCCAGTAATGTACAAAATTACGTGACTTGATTTATAGTAACACTTTCGCGACATTCTGTTCAGTATTTACAAAGTTATTCGTGAAAAACATCGCCTTTTCTGATCTCTTAATTTTAAACGTCAATTTCAATTGTGCAGTGAAAATCAATTTAAGTAGGCAGTGAAACTAATTTTCACAAATCGACCTGAACAATATTTGGCCATGGAATCCGGAGATCGGAAGTTGCGTTACGATTCGCGTCAATAGACATCGCGAATTTAGCACAATTTTCAACGAAACATGAATTTTCCTGTACATAATTTCAAGCGAACTGGCAAGCAAAAAGTTTCGTTTGAATCCGATAAGTATTTAGAGAGATACTAAATATAAACCAAATTGTCATTGAAAAAGTCACTGTTTTCGAAACTTTCCAAATGCAGGAGTGAATCCATTTGGCAGTGAAGAAAATATTGGAATTTCTACTGGAGACCTTGACTAGAATCATGGCAAACCAACATTTTATGTGAATAAATGCTGACATTTTTGGAGTGGGTTATGGGGGGGGGGGGGGCGGCACAAGGGAACATTTCTGTCCAGAGTGTCTTTTATTGTTACCTTTTGATATTGGACCTTATTTCCAATATTACATCTCTCATTTGATATGACTATATAAACAAATATCAAGCAAGCAAGAACATACATTTTCTGCTTACTTCACAACTTAGCATAAAGATTTTAATTGGTACACCTGCATACCTAATACTGTATCGTTCGTTGATGTTTTCATGTGTGCAGAGAATATGCGAACGATTAAATAATCAGGATAAGTTATAAAGTGGAAACATGCAAAAAATTGTATTGGGTATATTTCGTAATTTTTTAATTTTTTACATAAAAAGTGACGAACTTCGATTAAATCTCGATACCACTTTTCGTTCATCATAATTGCAAATCAAATCATATTCCATTTTAATATCAATCACGCCTATTTGTTTTAATTCAGTTTCAAATATTTATTCTTATTTTGAACCCCCCCCCGTGATGGACTTGGCCAGTCGCGTTGATCGGTTGCGGAGAAGAATATCCTAGACTATGATGTACATCTCCTGACACAATAATTAAATTGTAAACAGGATTCGACTAAATAAAATTTTGGAACCTGAATTCGATCATCATATAGATACATTTTATTCTGTTGTGTTTCAAATATTATAAAATCATTTTAATTTTATATACCATGCAACTGAAGTTTTTGTTTTTATTTAACATTGAGTCGTATCTGTTCATATTTTTTATATATTGACTATTGAGTTATTCACGATATATTTAAATATTTTAAAAATAGTTACATATGTTTTCTTTTTTTCTAATTTACGTTGTACACTACAGGTGTGCATTGGGGTTAGTGTGGGGTTAGTATGCACCTTCCACAGATATAACTATTAAAAAGCCTTGATTTGCATTTATGATCGGTCATTCCGTGAGTTAAAAAAAATTATCACGAGAGACAATTCTTTGCCAGCATATCAGAGTAGTTTTATTTTAATGGTGGTCCATCTTCAGTTATGCATTGCCTTGCCCAGAAAGATAGCAAATAGGGTCATGTATTACTTGGCGGGGCTCTCTAGTTATTAGTTTAAAGTGCAAGAATAGAATTAATGAAACACACAATATGGCTAGCAGATGTTTTTTTTTTTAATTAGCATACAATACCTACAAAATAGTATAATTTCAACAACCTTAAAATGTGAACTGTTACTTCCTTGCAAGGCGGCCCAGTTATTCATCTTGGTCTGTGAAAATCACCGTTTTAATTTTAGAGAAATCACCCTTCACTTATACCCTCTTCAAATCTACGCTTTATAATTTCTGGGGTATTTAAAACACTTCTTTCGTTTCTTCTTGTCATCCGGATGGTCATCCATTTTGAGAGAATAATACATAGCCTTCTGAACCTCCTACACAATCTTAAGTCAACTGGTTCATTTGGTCAAGAAAGGGCATGGGTCCTGGACCGATGCCCATTCATCGGTTGGGGGGGGGGGGGGGGGGGGGATTTAGGTGGTTTAAGCCGTAAGGAGTACTGGGACTTATGCCCTTTCTTGCTAAAATGTGTGTCTACATGCTAAGAGACGATTTTTTTTTTAAAAAAAGGGTCAATTTCACTGTTTTATGGACTGACTCCCATTCTTGATTAAGTGATTCAATTACAATTATAATTAAAACAAAATCCAAAACATTATGTCCCGGAAGTGCCTTGAACCCACGGCCTTAGGCGTCCAAATGTGAGGGGGGCTTCCCCCACCTCCTTGATGTCAGGTAAACATAAAATTTTTGTGGTGATTTACGTAAAGTTTCATCTTGTAAACTAAAAACTCAAATATATTAATTTCGAAGGGTCAAAAAACAAAAACAAATGTGGGGCAAGGTTGGAACATGCCATCCACCGCCCCAAAGTGTCAAATTTTAATAAAAATATTGAATATTTCAACAAAATACATCTCATGACGTCTCAAAATGATTTAAAAGTGTCCAAAAACCAAAAAATGCCCTGCGGGGCTGGGTGGGGGCGCGCCCCCGCCCCCTTTTAACCAGTGGGAAATATTTTTCCTTGCATTGCCCCCCCCTGGCAGAAATGCTGCGGATGCCCATGACGGCCTTCGGCGTAGAATCTCGATGCGCTATAAGTTGTGCATAACACAACTCCCCAAGTTGTGCCAGCTAATGGCAGTAAGCTGGTTTATGTGCGCATAGCGCATAGCAACCAAGCGTTCAGTGGTGTGTTTACTTCAATTCCTGACAGTTTGAACCTGTGTTGCTCCTTCCAAAATTATTCTAAAGCCCATGTATGTATTATGTACTGATCAACGGGAAGATAATAAATTAAAAGTCTGTTCCCAGTAAAGTCCTATGGTCGGTGACAGGCAAAGATGAACCCGTTCTAGCATGGGCCGCCCTATGCCTGGCAATTTGGCAATGATAAAGTGGGTTCATTTTTGCCTGTCCCCCACCCCGACCGTAGGTACTTGGTTTTCAATACATGTTCTTATGTAGTTGTACTGAATTTAATTATACATTGCATTCTCCTATAAGCCATTAATTAAGTATATAGAAAAATTAGGAAAACTAGGAAAATTGTTTTTATATTAATAATATTGTATTTTGTCAACATTATCTTAGGTACGGTTAAAGTCTTAAAAATGACACAGAGAGAAAGTAAATTTCGCAGCGACCCTGGTGTACGCCGCCGACGTGGAATAATTTGCAAAACAGAACCAGTCGTTGCTCTTACTGGCTGCCGGGCTGCTTGGCAAGGCCAACACAACTGGGTAACAGTTCATGAGAAAGCAGATAAGAGTGACACAAGAAAGCTTAAGTATGCTGGTGATGGATTCGTGAATGGTGCTTGTGGTTTCACTTTCGTCGATGAAGGTTACAATGGATTGATCTGGTGCGAGGCTAGCACCAATGATTCGGCTGGCTTCTCCCATCTTTACATCCAATCAACAAGTATGTACCTACTCACGGCAACAAGTCTTCATTGCATTTCAAACTAACTAGGAAAACGCTCAGTGTAACGCGTTGATGAGCGAGCACAGAACATGCAACATCCCCAATCACGATAAACGACACGGCACAAGACGATTTTCTCTGCAACTTTCCAATCTCCATATAAATACTCTGGATGAATATCAGATCCATTGTGTCGTGACTTTCCTACGTCATCGGAACATAGGAACATTTTGATTGTCGACCAATCAGAAGATATTATTTAAACTTAAAACCAATTGGAGGATTTGGCCTTCGCACTGCCAAAGATAATAAGTAAGGTACTGCATCCGATTTGATATGCACTAGTGTTACTGAAAATTGTGGACTGATGGGCTGCTCTACAGGCCTTGGAGCAGAAGCTTACAGAAGGCAGGGGTGGAAAACGAAGTTTACAGTTTACAAAAATATTTCAAGATTATGGAATAAAATGTCCCTAAAATGACAAAATCTTTTGAAAATAACGACAGATTAGACTGAAAATTGGCAAAAATACCTTAAATGTTGGTACCAATGACCATGCAAAGTTTTAAGTTCGTCGGTCAATCGGTTCTAGTTTACATTTCAAAAATCACATGAAAAATAGTTTTAAATTTAACCAATGGGAGGATTTGGCTGAAACTTTGTATAATTGGGTATAATGTTGGTTGCAATGTTTTTGCAAAATTTCAAATTGATCGGAGCAACCAATCGAAAGATAATTTTTTTAAAACTTGAACCAATCACAGGAGCCCGTTCAAAAACGATTTCAGGGACCGCATAGATTACGTTAGCATGTGTGCAAAGTTTCAGATCGATTGAATGTGCGGTTTGACCTGGGCAGTGACCACAAAAAAAAAAAAAACACACACAGAGAAAATGCCATAAGAGTACCGTGGTGACGCTCGCTACGCACGCTCAACTATGCAATTTGATGCTCCATAAGGACGATTATGTCTTCCATGCGGTTGTACGGTACACGGCAGTGAATGCGAACACAAATATACCTGAATGCGTGAAAGCATTGTAAAATTTGATAAAATGTTGACCTTGCAAAACATCAAATCGATCGGATCAACCAAAGAGAAGACACTATTTTTTTAATTTGAACCAATGAACGGATTTCCAAAATCATTCAATCTGCAAACCGCTGAGTTGTCCTTAAATGTACAATTTCAGCTTAATCGAGAAACGGTGCGACGCCGGATAGATCTAGATAGATAGAATATAGATATATATATTCTAGATAGGTATAGAATCTAGATGGATAGATGTTCGTAATTCTCTATTCATTCCGGCCGCCCCCCTCAACTATTCCCGCTACTTCACTCATTCTTACCGAGCAGTAGTAATTATTTCTAGTAGGTACCTAATATTTGCTTCTACTCGTACTTTCCAGAACCGCCAACTATTGACGACTTGTATCTAAGCCGCGGCGATCAAGTTGCGTACAAGCTCGACGACATCCTCACAGCAACATGCTCATTTAAACATCAAAATCCAGAAATCCAGTGGTCACTCGCTGGCGAGGTTTACAAGGATTACAAGAACGCAAGTTTGGCGGAAGCTGCATTGGCATTTCCGTGGGAACTCCGCAACAAAACTGAAAATGTCACTCTTACAGTTCAACGTCATCATCATAAGCAACAGCTGATCTGCAAAACCATTGTCATTCAACCACAAATCAAAAGGAGTTTCATAATCTTTGTTGATCGTGAAGGTACGTAAACTTTTATTGAGCGAGCGAAGCGAGTGACTCCTTTTGACTCTTTTCACACGGACCTCTGTTTTTTTTGTTTTTTTTTGTCTACTACCTGCAACAATAGAAGTTGCACCGTTTCACCGATCGATCAGAAAGTTTGCACACATGGAGAGACAACCTTTTCTGTTTGCTGACTGTAATTTTTTTGAATTCTATTCATTGGTTAAAATTTAAATAAACATCTCCTGATGGGTTGAAAATTGAAAATGGTCTTCGATAAATCTGACCAAACTCATATTTTGCATGGGCATTATTCATTAGGACCAACATTGTCTCTTATTTTACAAATTTTCATCCCAACCAGTTAAAAACGTATGAACTTATTGACATTTTTAATAGCTGTCAGAAATGAAGTATCGAAATGAATGTTTTCCAGTGCCAATTTAATTGAATCTGATTTGCTATGTACTATGGTGCAGATTGCTATTTTCAAGTTTCGATGATAAGCATACTTTTATGTTGATTGAGTGGATCATATTTCAATTCAATATGGATGTATATGCTTTCTGTGCATTGTGTACGCATTTCCTCCATCACTTATCGCTTATTTGTTCGAATAGGTTGGCTGTGGAGCTGACCAAACACTTGACACCAAACATCCAAAGGGCATTTTCGGCCCCATAGATCTTAAAAATGGGAATTTTCACATTGTTGCGAAATATTTAAATTGGAAGATATGGCCCACCCTAAACCAACATCAAATTTGGGAACAATAGTTATGCCGTTTGCGAGCCAGAGGGCCGTGAAAATCGTGAAATTAACCCACTTTCATCTGATGCTAAAATTCTCAGAAAACTATAATTGGTCCACATAGGTGCATATATCTGTCAATACATTGAGTAGAAATCAATAAATGTAATTACCTTTTGCAACAGAAGATAATATGATTGAGCGAGAGTAGCGAGCGTCTCCTTTTGGCTCTTTTGGCAAGGACCTCTGTTTTTTTTCTGTCGTCTGCTTGTATACAGGTCGCACCGTTTATCCGATCGAGCTGAAATTTTGCACACATGTCCAGACCAAATATGAGATTTGCAGACACATTTTTTTTTGAAATCCCCTGATTGGTTCAAATTTTAAAAAATTTATCTTTCGATTGGTTGGTCCAATCAATTTGAAATTTAGCAAAGTCATTGCAACCAACATTGTACCCAATCATAATAAATTTCAGCCAAATCCTCCCATTGGTTCAAATTTGAAACCATTTTCCGGTGATTTTTGTAATTTAAACTAGAACCGATTAACCGACTAACTTAAAACTTCGCATGGTCTTTGGTGCCAACATTTAAGGTATTTTTTGTCAACTTTCAGTCTAATCTGTAGTTATTTTCAAAGGTTTTGGTAATTTTAGGGACATTTTATTCCATAATCTTGAAATATTTACTACATATTTTCATCCCTGCCTTCTTTAAAGTACTTCCTTCAAAAGTCCTTGTTAAATATAAATTCTTCAAATTTTCTTGCAATACACCCCAAACAATAACAAATGCAAATACGGAAACAAAAACATGTGTTACGGGATTATTGTAAGAGATATCTTGAAAAATAATCTTGAAATTTCCCATAAGCTAACATGGAAGGAGGAAAAACTTAACTTAAATCATCTGCAGTAATTGAAATATAATTTACACATTAAAAATTTTGAGCTTATTTTAAAGCTTGAATTTTTCTGATTATTTTAGCCGCTTTCAAATGTTGTGTTACGGGATTAAATAAAGAGATAATCTGTAAAAACAGCCTAATTTTGCCTGTTTTTATTAGAAACAGCTGAAAATCAAGTTGAGTACTTATTTCTTACTGCATGAAATATTTGCAATTAATAGCAATTTCTTGATAAAATATCATATTTCTATACAGAAATAGTATAAAATATATCAACAAAGTAAAATATATCTGTATAATATTTATTTAATTGATTGATTTCTAAATTATACGTCAAGTCACTGACTTGAATTGCGTGGACCAA
Organism: Leuctra nigra; assembly: GCA_934045905.1. NCBI lineage: Eukaryota > Metazoa > Arthropoda > Insecta > Plecoptera > Leuctridae > Leuctra > Leuctra nigra. The sequence continues at coordinate 16,412,458 of OW203771.1, forward strand.
TAGAACCTCTACTTTAAGCTTCTGCTCCAAGGCCTGTAGAGCAGCCAAGCGGTCCACAATTTACAGTAAAACTAGCGCATATTAAATCGGATGCAGTACGAAGGCCGAATCCTCCAATTGGTTTAAGTATAAATAATATCTTCTGATTGGTCGACTCGACAATCAAAATGTTCCGATTAAGTTCAAATTTTGCATGGTGATCAAGACCAACATAATCTAAAATTTTACACATGTTAAGCCCAATCAGTCAAGCATTAATTGTCATTTTACGAGTCATTTTATGGGTTGTCAAAAGCTGGAGAAAGATGTAGGAAAGTCACAACACAATGGATCTGATATTCATCCAGAGTATTTATATGGAGATTCGAAAGTTGCCGAGAAAATCGACTTGTGCCGTGTCGTTTATCGTGATTGGGGATGTTGCATGTTCTGTGCTCGCTCATCAACGCGTTACACTGAGCGTTTTCCTTGTATCTCTAGAATAACTGAGAGATACGAACTCATCCTTATAAAAAGGTTATTTTTCTAATTTAAAGTACGTAAAACGAAAGATTTTGCCTTTTGAGGGACTGTACATGAAAATAAATCAATAATTCGACAATCCAGGGCGGTTATTCTAAATTTCCTTGTCGTGTCGTTCTACCATGTAAAATATATAGCACTCCAGTGTGCAGTGAGCCCGTATCAAGTGAAACGAGACGACAAGGACATTTAGAATAACCCTCCTGGACACCCCTTACCAAAAAGAGTTATGTTATTTCTTCGTATAAAAGAGACTAGACCTACACTTCCCCCGCCCCACCACACGGAAAGAGCGTCATCTTCCAATGCTGCCAATGCTAATCCTTGAAGCACAAAAAAGTCCAGGGAGCCTAAAATCCCCGCGCCATTTTCCACGTGACAATGGAAGTAACTAAACAGTCGATGGCTCAGTCGATACATTATCGTCATGATTCGTATAGTAAACGCATTAAATACGTAAAATGTAATTAAAAATACATTTATTTATGCACATATATTTATTTATAGATATATACGTATATATTTACATATACATTTACGTTTTTAGTTTATTATGTAGCGAATAGTTCTCAGTTCCCACCACCACAGCGTTTCAGGAGCGTTGCGGTTTTAGGCTCCCGATTTCCGACGCTTGTTATTGGCCATTTTCAGACCGCGAAATTTGAAAGATGACGCTCTTCCCAGGGGTGGGGTGGGGGAAGTGTAGGTCTAGTCTCGTTACTTCGTATGGACAAAACAAAAGCAATAACCTTTTGGCACCTAATGTTGCAGAAGCTGCTCATTCGGCAGTGATTGCAGCGATTGTGGAAGGATCAATCTTGCTCTTCATTATTGTCCTTGGAATCGCCTTCGTCGTCCTCAAACTATTAAGGAAATGTGTGACTAATCAAGGTAAATTAGAAATTAGGTACTAACTATGGACATTAAAGTTATAAACACATATTACCAACAAAAGTATTCTTAATTATTAATTACCACATGGTATAGCCATATGGTTGCCACATGTCATGCCATTTAGCAACATTCATGGAAATAGCTTGAATATCTACTTGAGCACTCTACTCTGTTCATTAGTATTTTAATTTATCCCCTCTATAATTAATGGTTAATGTACCAATACATTACCAATACATGCTCATAGATAATGTATGGCCAAATTAAAATTAATATGAATGATGTTTATAAGGATTAAATCTGTTATTACTGCATACGTTACCAACATTATACGTACTTAAAACTGTCCCAACTCTAAGTGCAATTAAAATTAATGTTTTTTAAACAAATTGCTACTTGCTCTTATTATGGACTGGCATTCCGTTTCAAAGAGGATCATTAGCAAATTGAACAATGTAAAATGTTTTGCAAAATTCGAGAACAATTTATCCTGACAAAAACAAATCTATGTTTGGTAAAAATGAATACTTTTGTTTATGTGTTATGTTCTAGAAGTTCAGCAAGTATGTGACGTAGCCACGACACCACATATTCAGCCAATAGAGATGATTGCAACGTCGTCGAGTGATCCTAATGATGTGCCTGTAACAATTCGAGACAGGGCAAAGTGCCCGTTGCCCCGGCCAAATCTGAAACAAAAGAGTAGGTTATACTTACATTATTATCGCGAGGAAGGTCATAGAATTAAAGTCTTGAGACGAACAAACGGATTTTCTGATACTGATTCGAAGGAATCATCCAATAAAGTATGCTATTTGTATCAATTTTTCTTTAAAGAAATACCGCGCATGGAGACAATACTTTTTCGAAAGATAGTTAAATTTGTAGTAGAATTTCACTTGTCTGCACTTTGGCGCCTGATGGGTGCGGTCAGGGGGGGCCCGAAAAGTCAAAATTATACAATCTTCCAACCCGAATATCTTTTGATGCAAGCACACGATTTAAAATCAGGTTTCAAATCCACAATCAACAATAAACAATCTCAAACAAATTTAGGGTGCAATTTTTTGTGTGACCTTGAACAGCAAAAGTAGTCAAATTTTGGGAAATTTTGGAAACGAAATAACTCACGAACGAACAAATATTTTTCAACACTCTTCGCAGGAATTTACTTCTATAATAAATTTCTACATATTTTATTTCCTATTTTTTTCTGTGTGACCTTGAACTAAGGAGTTGATGTTCCCACAAAACGGGGCAAGTGGGCAAAAACTCCCCCCCACCAGGTGGAGTTTCGAAACCTATTATTTTTTGATTGAGCATTATAATTTCAGTAAAATTTAACAAGTTTTAACTTTTGCGGTTGGTTGGGGTAGCTTTGGGGCTGTTTTAGGTTTAATTTTGGACTTATTTAAAAAAATTCAAAATTCGTCAATCGATAAAGTAGAGCATAAAAACCCACAAATATTACTTGATATGATATTTTTTAATTGTTTTCAGATGTTTTTCATGTATTAACACTAATTGTCAAACATATGTGAAAAAGTCAAAATTTTGACCCCGGGGGGTAACGCTTTAGAAAATATACAGAAGGGTGTATATTTATATCCCATTTACGAATATCAAATCAGATTTATAAAATATGTTATCGTATTGTCACAATTATTTGTACAACGTCTCAAAATTTCCCAAATTATACCTCTCTTACACACACCCCACCCCCCAGGCGCCAGAGTGCAGACAAGTAAATTTTCACTTAAAATATGACCCTCTATCAAAAAAATGTGGTCGCTGAAAATCCCCATGGGTTGGGGGTGATTCCGCCCAACATATAGTTAAGAAACCCCAAAATGTGGAAGAAATCGAAATTTTGGTTTCGGGGGCATATGCAAAATATTTTTTTACTCTTCATGACTACCACTCCCGAATGTGATAAAAAAACTCACAGTATTTTCTTCTGATCACGTATGTAAAAAATATTTTTGAAAATATCTAATAAAAATGACTTTTTGGCCTTTTGGGAGCTACGCAAGTACTGATTAGGGCCTTTAACCATCTTATATTATCTTCCAAGGTAACCTTCCGTTGGTTGATTTTCACTTTTTTAATTTTCAAAGCATTTTATTTTTTTTGTAAAAAAGTCAAAATTTTGACTTGACGGTAGAAGGAGATTTTAAAAAAAACTATGCAGTGCAGTTTTATATCCCATTTCTAAATATGTGTTCAGAAAGACTCTATCTTTTACCGTCTCGTCACAATTAATTAATAAAGTACTCAAAAAAGTCCAAAAATGGCACTTTAACCCCCCCTGTACATCACACCCACCAGGGGTCAAAGTGCAGACAAGTGAATTTTCACTTCAAATATGACCCTTTATCAAAAAAATATAGTCACAGCAAGTCCGCAAGGGGGGGAGCTCCCACCCTTATCAGGCGATGGACTATAATATTTTTCAATTTATTCGTACATAGTAGGGGGACATTTGTAGTAAGGGAGAAAGAAGATCAACAAACTGTTAAAAGTACAGATAAGTACGTAAAAATATACGTAACAATTAACTGGACATTTTCAAAATTTTATGAAAACCTATCAGAGAAGAGATATCCTACTTCTACCCTTAAGTATAGCACAGGCTTCCTTAGCAATTTAAATCTTGCAATTTAATGCCTTTATCTAGGTATATTAAACAATTTGGCCCACTACATTTTTAATTTCTTTTTTTTTTCTTTGTAAGTATTTATTTAGCATTCGCTATTTTAATATTACATGTTTTGTTACATACACTTAACAATAGTTGAGCGAGCGTCTCCTTTTGGCTCTTTTGGCACGGGCCTCTGTTTTTTTTTGTTTTTTTGTTTCTTTTTCCGTTTACTGACGCTATACAGGTCAGAGTTTTTCTTCGATCGAGCTGAAATTTTGCACACATGTGGAGACAACCTTTTCTGTTTGCTGACCCCTAATTTTTTTGAAAAAAATTGATTGGTTAAAATTTAAATAAACATCTCCTGATGGTAGGTTGAAAAATAAAACTGGTCTTCGATAAATCTGATCAAACTCATATTTTGGCTATACAGGTCAGAGTTTTTCTTTGATCGAGCTGAAATGTTGCACACATGTAAAACCAACCTTCTCTGTTTGCATACAATAATTTTTTTTGAAATCCATTCATTGGTTAAAATTTCAATAAATATCTCCTGATAGGCTGAAAATTGAAAACGGTCTTCGATAATTCTGATCAAGATCATTAAGACCAATATTGTCTCTTATTTTACAAAATTTCATCCCAATCAGTTAAGAACGTATGAAGTTATTGACATTTTTAATATCTGTCAGTAATGAAGTATCGAAATGAATGTTTTCCAGTGCCAATTGAAAATTGATTCTGATTTGCTTTATGAACCAGGTGCTTAGATGCTATTTTAAAGTTTCGATGAAAAGCATACACTGTTAAGTTGATATCATAATCAATTCAATATGGATGTATATGTTTTCTGTGCGTTGTGTACGAATTTCCGGTTCGAGAATTTGCACGTACCCGTGCTCGCTCATCAACGCGTTACACTGAGCGTTTTCCTAGTTATTTTTGAGCGAGAGAAGCGAGTGTCTCCTTTTGGCTCTTTTGGCACGGACCTCTGTTTTTTTTCCGTTTACTGACGCTATACAGGTCAGAGTTTACTTCGATCGAGCTGAAATTTTGCACACATGTGGAGACAACCTTTTCTGTTTGCTGACCCCTAATTTTTTTGAAAAAAATTGATTGGTTAAAATTTAAATAAACATCTCCTGATGGTAGGTTGAAAAATGAAACTGGTCTTCGATAAATCTGATCAAACTCATATTTTGGCTATACAGGTCAGAGTTTTTCTTTGATCGAGCTGAAATGTTGTACACATGTAAAACCAACCTTCTCTGTTTGCATACCATATTTTTTTTGAAATCCATTCATTGGTTAAAATTTAAATAAATATCTCCTGATAGGCTGAAAAATGAAAACGGTCTTCGATAATTCTGATCAAACTCATATTTTGCATGATCATTAAGACCAATATTGTCTCTTATTTTACAAAATTTCATCCCAATCAGTTAAGAACGTATGAAGTTATTTACATTTTTAATATCTGTCAGTAATGAAGTATCGAAATGAATGTTTTCCAGTGCCAATTGAAAATTGATTCTGATTTGCTTTATGAACCAGGTGCTTAGATGCTATTTTAAAGTTTCGATGAAAAGCATACACTTTTAAGTTGATATCATAATCAATTCAATATGGATGTATATGTTTTCTGTGCGTTGTGTACGCATTTCCGGTTCGAGAAATTGCACGTACCCGTGATCGTTCATCAACGCGTTACACTGAGCGTTTTCCTAGTATCTGTTACACTCTTCCTTTTTCAAGTATTCAATCATTTTCATTTTATATTGACCCACAGTTTTACATTCAGTTAATTTATGATCTAATATATTATATTCACTCACTCCATCAGACATAAACATAAAATCAGACACAAAATACAGATGCAGATTATACCTATAACCGAAAGTACTCAAAACTTACAACCTCTGTAGGGAGTTGCATCAGTCTATGGTTGCTATGGTATTGGTACCTCAATCGTGTTTATTTTCCTGGGAGACAAAAATACATTTTTAAAAGCTGTCGTATTTTAAATACAGCTGTTAGAAAGACATTAAAAATAAATACAGAAATTGTGTGAAATAAAATTAGGAAACAATATCAAGAAAGATAGTTATTATTTTACATTACTGACAGCATCTGTCCCCCCCAGTTATATTTTGGTAGCTGTGGCGTCATATTGCAGGTATTTAAATCAAGTTAGAATCTCTAAATTAAGATTCTGACACTTTATAAAATGTTTGGTTACAGTGAGTCACATTTATAACAGCATTCAGATCTTGGATGAACCTGTGCCTCCCGCTGCTGTAGACGGATTACCGAAAGTGTCACATGAAGGTAAAAATATTACTCTTATTTATTATCCACAAATCACTGGTCGGTGACAGGCTAAGTTGAACCCGCGCTAGCATGGGTCGGCCTATACCTGGCAATGCTAAACATGGTTCAACCATTGACTTCTGCTCTATATGGGATTCGTGACTGCTATAGCTGCAGCACTGAATTCTGTCGCCGATGTCGGATGCCCCACTGCTTTACCAAATTCTGGTAATATAAAGAAATATTATTAATTTTGTTTAATGCTACGCTGTGTCTACATATTTATAATACAAGAGCATCAAAAGCAAATTGTTGTGCTGTGTCAGGTTTCCCTGCAATCTTGGCCTATGTATAAGACGATCTCAGCCGGACGAGTGAAGAATTTGACCTTGGTCTATACGTAAGAAAGGGTCGGTTTCGTTTGACACTAGACATCGACGAATAATTTCTTGCAAATCCCCTAGAGCGGAAGTCAATGGTTCAACTTAGCCTGTCCCCGACCCTAGTAGTAGACCAGGAGAACACTGCCCAAGGCGGACATAAATTTTGTTGTCAGCATCGGGCAGTTCGGATCTGGTTTATTGTGAAATACACAGTTTAAATGTCTATATTTGGCAAACGGTTATGAATTTAGAAAAAGCAATAACAGCATCAAGTGTATATTTAACCTTTATTTACAACTTGATCACATACTGTCATAGGGTCATAGCAGCATTACATATCTGCTGAACATGTCATCAGCATTTTGTCTGGAATGGAAACGCTCCGTCAAAAAAGGGGTGCCAAAATTCAAATTTAAGTTTTCCTATGACAATAATCTATGGGTGAATTAGTAAATAACAGTATTTTTTTAAATTAATTGGACGATATTTTAGTCGTGAAGTATTTTGGAAATTTTAATCTCGATGTATCAAAGTTTGTTATGGTTACACCATTCATTTTGTATGATAATACTTAAGTACTAAACTTTGATTTTTGTACTAAATAGGTACTTGGATTAAATGACATTCATAAAAATAATCTCCGTGTAAAAATACACCAAGCCCCTTCAACTAAAAAAGAAATTGACGTCATCTAAAAGTACATCACTGAAAAGTAGTGATATCGGTATGTTGATGAGGAGTGTGCGCGCCGCACTACTTGGCTGAGTGCAGCTACCGCTCCACTTGATATTACAAAATGCAATCACTGAAACTTTATCAATGATTAGCAGATGATTTATAATTAATGAAATGATGATTAGGTCCTCTATATAAAAGTGGTTGCCACTTATCTACCGCACCTTAGGTATATAATAGCTATTTTTGTTGGCAGTCAAACCCATTGAAACGCACAATACATCGAACACCCTGAACAAGGCGCAAAGGGAGGGCGCCAAATACTACTCTTCACCACCAACTTGCCCATCTAGTTTTGTTACTTATGCCAACATCGAAGGTGAAAAAACTCTTAATAATATTTCAGGAATAGTATTCTAGAACTTAAAAATTCGAAATTCGTTCTGGATCCGATAGAGATACAGTCTGTTTTTTTATTGTATGAACTCGCACCAGATGGAGCCACAGTCAGTTGTTCTGCTAGGCCGAGAAAGACTTCATTGCGCGCTCACCTTGCAATGTTGTCTTTCTCGGCCTAACAGAACAACTGACTATGTCTCGGTCTGTAGAGAGTTCAAGCATAGGAAAAACGAACTGTAGACCACATTTTAAATTATCTAGATAGTTCTGCTTTTCAAAAAAAAATCATATGCAGTACCGTGATCCTCATATCTATAGTGTTTTTCAACAATGGATCATTACATGAATAGATATTAGAATCACGGTAATGCATATGAAATTTTTTGAAAAGCAGAGCGAACTAGATAATTTATAATGTGGTCTATTGCTATTCGGTGAATCTTATTCGGGCCGAATCTGGAATTTGAAAGTTATAAAAGTGCCCCAGGGTTCATTGCACTTAAGAAGTATCATATCATATTTAGAGGGCGGTTTTACACTTCGCCAGCCAATGGGCTTCTAAACTCCAAGCTAGAATAGAGCGCGCCACGGGGGATCGTACCTGGTTGCTATGGAAACAGTAAAATATTTGTTGATTTGTCTAAATTGAAAACAAAATAAGTTGTTTGACATAAAGTGATCTTCTAGTATGAAAAGTAAGTAATTGAAACTATGTCTAGACTAGGAAACGCTCTGAGTAACGCGTTGATGAGCGAGCCCGGATACGCGCAACACCTCGAACCAAAATTCTGTCTATCGAAAATGTCAATAAAAGCCAATAATTCTAAAATTTCGTCGCAGACTTGTATAAAAATCTAAAAAAAAAATCCTAAAATATTGGTCCAAATAACCACGCAATGCTTTAAGTTGATCGATTGAACCTTTATGATTGAACGGTTCCTTGTTAATTTTCAAAAATCACAGGATCTATTTCAAAAAATATACCTGGGACCACTCATATGATATAAGTGTGTGTACACAATATCAGATCGACTGTTGAACGGTCATTATCAGTTTCATATGCGTTTGAAAGTTTCTGCTCTAACTACCTTGCCTTGAACTGAAAAGTCGCAGTCGCCGTGAATTTGACAGCCAACACGCAAAATGTCCGTAAAATGTCAATAACTTTTGGATTTAAACACAGATTAGTATGAAAATTGTCAAAAATGCAGATAATATTGGTCCCAACCCTCGTGCGAAGTTTTAAGTTGGTCGGTCAACCGGTTCGAGTTTAAATTACAAAAATCACCGGAAAAATGGTTTCAAATTTGAACCAATGGGAGGATTTGGCTGAAACTTTTTATGATTGGGTACAATATTGGTTGCAATGATTTTGCTAAATTTCAAATTGATTGGACTAACCAATAGAAAGATAATTTTTCTAAAATTTGAACCAATCACAGGATTCCGTTCAAAAACGATCGCAGAGACCGCATAGATTACGTTAGTATGTGTGCAAAATTTCAGATCGATTGGTTGTGCGGTTTGATCTCGGCAGTGCCGACAAAAAAAAAAAACACAGAGAAAGTGCCATAAGAGTACCGTGGTGACGCTCGCTCCGCTCGCTCAATTAAAGTATATTACATTTTAAAACAATTACCTTCACTCCGAACCGAACGCAACAGTTTGGCATTATATTTCAAATACAAGAAGTTTAAGTGAGCTGTCATCTACAGATCTGTAATTTTGTACAGACATGCGTGGAAGGAAAAAGGAACAATTCTCCCTAGCGCTCCGTATAGTGAGAGCAAATGGCAGCGTGGAAGCCCATTCATAGTTTGATCAATTTGCAATACCATATAATAACCATATTGATACAACGTCATATACCTAGTATGTATTACATTTTAAAAATTGTAATTTAAAAATACAATTTAAAAATTGTAAAAATTCAATGTAACCAATACAATTTAATTGTAAAATATAATTGTAAAACAATTGTAATAAATAAATTGTAATACAAACATATTGTAATACAATACAATTATAAAAATAAATGTAAAAATTTTAATAATAATTATTGCATTAATAAGCTTTCTTAGTGGATAACGGATAATTTTTTTTAGATGCTGTGAAACAGAGCAAATAAAATTAATTGTCCCGGTTTTTATGACACTCCTTTTGTTGGCAATTATTTTCTATGACACAGGCGTGTTATCATATTCAGTGCATTAAAAGTCAGCTATACTAAAAGTATACTAGAGAATACTTCCTTTATATCGCTACAACTTTTCAACCATTCAAGTTATGAAATACTTATGTGAACAAATTATAATAAGCGTGGCTCAGGTTTTAGTCGACCTTAGCAAATAGCAATATCAACGTTATTTAATAAAAAAAAGAAATGTGTGCCCATACTCGTAGAAAATATGAAATGTACCTAGCTTTTGTGTGTGGGGGGCTTAACGTCGCACTGTTCTGCAGCGAGGCTAATGGCGACGGATGAATGATTATGATGATGATTGGGAGATGATGATGAAGAGTAGGTTAGGATGGAAGGTGGGAAGGAGGAGGTAGTGGCCTATTTTAGGTTACCTTCCCAGCATTTGCCTGTCGATTGAGGGAATACCACGAAAAACCCCCAGTCAGGAAGGACGGCCGCGGGAATCGAACCCGGGCCTCCGGAATACAAGTTCAGAGCGTTACTACTCAGCCATACCCGTTTCGTTAGATTTTTTAAAGATTTTCCACGGGTATGGGCACTGATATTGTATTTATAAAATTGTGTTTAAGGTCGGCTAAAAAATTAGCTAAACAAATTATTTTCCCCATATTTCATGTTTACCATTTTGCATTGTTAAATTGTTTCAGATGAAGCTTCAGGCTACATGACCATGACGGCGAAGAAGGTTTAACTGACGAAACTAGATCTTCGCCCAAACCTTAAAATTAAACAAATAAAAAAATTAAAAATATGTATATTATTTTGTTAGCATTTGTATCCTAATTGTATTTGCATTTGTATATTTGTATATTTGTATATTACAGTGTCATCAGCAAAAAGATTGATGGATGTGGGTAATGTCTTGCAATCATTATTAACTCGAGTTCAAGTGAGATAGTTGTCGACAATAGAATACAAATTATTATTATATTATAATATAAATATTGTGGACTATATTTATTTAACAGCGAGTTCTTGTTAATGGTTATATTTGAAATATAATTTTATTTAAGAGGATATTATATTTATTTTGAATGAAAAGAAAAAAGTTGTGATTTGGAAAAAGCTTGCCAACATAACAATTCAGAATTAACTATGAAATATCTGATACTTATATTATGTACAATTACATTATTTTGACCTTAGAGTAATTTATTGATGTTTGGATGGCATGCTTTTGGTCACATAAATGTGAAACAATTTGATTTAGTCTCGAATTACCGGTTTATAAGCATATTATTTGTACTCTTGCCAGAATACAAACTGCAGAGTTAGTTGCAATATTGCTTTTTTTGTTGCCAAGGTGACAGTTGTTTATTAGTAATATAGATAAGTGTAATGGCTGCTGTCAAAAGTGTAAACTTCCAGTTGTCAGGAGGCATTTTATTAAAAAGAAAGATCATGGGAGATGAAGGTCCAAATGTGAAGTAACCAAAAGTTCAACCAGAGTCTGAAGAATGTCACGAAAACAGTGCCCAAGGAATACCTTTATCTTTATTTGTTAGTAAATGACGTATGTACTGAGTGTAATCCAACCACTAACCCTCAAAAACCAAATATCGAGAACATTGTGGATTAAACTTGCTTAAACAGAAGATTATTGCTTCTATGAATCGAATAAAGATTACTGCATTCTATAAATGAAGTAATACTGTTAATTATTATTAAAAGAATCGTGAAAGTATGTTGTTCAAATCCATGTTTGAAAACGGCTCGCTTCTATCACCTTGATATCTCATCTTTGCAAAGATCTCTGTTGCCAGATGTAAGGCTTGTAATTCAAAAATACAGGATTTTATTGGCTTTAAACGAAGATACCTCGGTAATTAGTATGGTGACACATATTTTAAAACGATGATTCGATTGATAAATAATATGTCAACTTCAAATTAATTGAATAAAAAAAGAATTGTATGGCGTAACTTTTTTTAAATCATGATTTGAGTGTGTTAGTAATCATGATTACCATGTTATCTTATGATAAATGCCACCATATAAAATATGTCATATCTCAAAAAAGAGTAGGTACCGCAAGGTGCTTTTTTGACTACAGATATATGCATTTGTCTGTGTTCAGTGAACACCTTGACAACATTTCAAGGATTTTTTGAACTTTAAAAAATAATTATGGAAAGACTATGTGTGAGCACTGTACGACTTGGCTGAGTGGAGCGACCGCTCCATTGCTTAAGAGTGTCTAAGAGTTGCACAAGGACAATAGATTCAGTGCATATCCATGCAACGTCTAATAAAGACTAATCATATGGTCTAATCTACTACATAGGTACTTATAATGACGTTGTCAAGTTTCGATTTTCATGTGATGCAAATAAACAGGCCATGGGATTCTCATATTCGTTTTTTATGGGATTAAAATTGATAGTATTCGATTCCTTATGTGTGACTTGCTTTTTAATATGCCAGTTTTATAGTGCTAACTTCATTGGTCTGGAATCTAATACCTTTGGCATTTTGCGGTCGCCCTTTTTGAAGCTGATTGTAGATTTCTTAAATTTAGCAAGTACCTACTCGAATGTGTGTTATATGTTCATGTCCCTATAAAATATTTTACCTGTGTAATTCACCTATAATTTCTTATAATTTCCTAGTTTAGATGTTAGAATAATACATATTTTATGAAAGTTGAGATGTTGTTGAAGACAGATGTGGTATTATTTTTGTTGTGTGATGAATAGTTTTCAAGGAACGAATTTACAAAGTTCGGTAGATTGTAGCTGTCCATGAAACACAATTTGACGTCACACGCCGAGTCGGGCCGTATAGATAATGTTAGCCATAGCCGGTTCTTTGCATCCCGTAACACAGGGAACACGGCGTGTGACATAAAGCATGTTTTTGCAGAGGAGTAAAATGTCGAAAACTAATAAATTAATTATGGGAAAATGTGTGAATTAAAAAAAGTTAATAAAATTTCACGTTGCTCTTTGAGGCTATTCTGTATAAACAAAATATAATCTCAACATTCACCTATTCCCCATTGATTAGTGCAAGACCTGACATTCCACAAATAATTGTTCTGTTTATTGTTAAGAGTGACGTAGACAATTTTTTATCTTTTTAAACACCCATAAATAATTAGAATGGTTCTGTCCACACTAAGAGAATAGATAAAACATCGCTTTTTTAACTTAAATAAAAATGGAACCAACTCTGACCCAATGTTTTAATCCAGGCTTGTATTGCGTTCTATCCAAAATTTCAACGGTTACGGTAATGACACTTTAGTTTTTTTCAATCTGTTATAGAATAGACTTCATTCGAATTTATTACTCATATGTTTGCCAAATTTCAGGCTCATTATGAAACCGGATCAGGGCCAAATTTTTCGAATGGAAACGCTCTTTTCGCTCACTTCATTATCACGAAATAATCAATAGGTACTCATAGTTATATTGGATCATTAATTATGACTAACCTCTTAAAGAAAAAGGACCGACCTTGTTTAAAACTGAAGTAACATTAACATGTTTCGCACACCAACGAAACAAAATAAAAAAATTAATACCGTTAAAATAAATATATATTAACGACTCATCACCGACTCGTCATATAAATTGCTAGCAACATTCTAATACCTTTTTAAAATCCTGATTATCTAGATGAAAACACAGATGGTAGATGCACCTATTATAGACTGTTTCACCATTCAACAAATATTTACGGTAATTCGATCTCCAACTTAGCAGTTTACCGCCAATTATTCTGACCGTGGGTGTATAAATACGAAGCTGTCACTGAGTGTTTTCTACCACAAGTGAACGATGTCGCCATTGAGATTGATCTTGTGTGCTGTGATTCTGGTTAGCGCTGTTCAAGCTGAGGACGACAAATATACTGACAAGTATGACTGGCTCAATGTCTATGACATTCTCACGAATGACAGACTACTTAATATGTACATCAAGTGTCTTCTGGACACTGGAATGTGCTCGCCCGACATTGTGGAACTCAAGGGTAAGTACTGCTGTAAAACATGATGGAATGTGAGGGGACTGTATGTAAAAAATATCAAAAAAATTTAATAGTAAGCTTTTATTTAAATGTCAACTCAAAATAAAATTATTACAAAATACATTTTATTCCATCGGCGATTTTATCAATATTAAATAATTGTGTTTTTGTGTTTTTTAATGTATGTTCTTCTATGGTAATTGTGTGTTGACGTATTCAATATTATTATATTGTATGAAACCAAACGGACAAAATAAAATAAATAATAATATGAAATATAAAAGACTCCATTAATTGGGGTATTTTTACGTTTTGTCAGCATTATGTTAATATGGAAGTAAATTGAATGGGGGGTATTGCAACGTAATTTTTTATTTTAAATTCTGAGCGTTTTTAGAATTTACAAATAAAAATAAATATGATATACTAGGAAAACGCTCAGTTAAACGCGTTGATAAGCGAGCCTTAGTATACTGCATGGGATTTAATATGTGTGTCAAGGTATGTTCATCTACAGACATTGAGAACCCTTTTGGTTGGAGATAATCTTACTCAAGGTCCACTAAATCTAAACTAAAGATTTAAAAAAGATTAAGTGGACCTTGATCGATAATTGATCTAATTTCTGAATACTAGTAAGTTATGGTTTTACGACCATCGGATATAATTTCTGAACACTCTGATTATTATAATTATATATTTTCTTTCATTGTAATATTCTCAAAATTATACAATTTGTGTCCAGTGAGAATGTACTACATTGTACTGTTCGCGTTACCATCTTAGGAATTTTCTTGAAATCGTGAAGGGAACCAACCAGGAAATATTATCAGACTGTTTTATTTAACAATTTTAGATTCATGGTTACTTACCTTCGGTTGATTCTAAATGCCAGTGATTTCAACGCGCGAGTAGACAAGAACAATGCGAAGCAAGTCGCAGTGGCGCTTCCTTCCATAACGATGTCCTCATAATGAAGGCTGAATTACTCATTGGAAGTTCAGAAATATTAAGAATTAATATTTCTTCTTAAAACTCATAAGAAATACAGTTTTAGCTAAAGCTCCACTAGAGAAATCTCGTGTATATACCATTACACACTGTAGTTTAATTCCGGAGTATATTTCCTCGTTAAAATTGACCTCAGGTTACATTGACTGCAGTTTATTTAAGCTATGCCGTGGTATATAATGGTAATATACCACATTTCTCGAAGTGGAGCTTAAACTAAATGAAGCTTAAGCTAATGGTAATATAACCCCTTATATGAGAACATTATAATAGAATTAACATAAGATGTTTTATTTTGCAGAGAATTTGCGTGATTCCTTGACAAACAATTGCTCCAAATGTACGCCTAAACAAAAGGACCTCACGAAAATGGTCTTCGCATTTCTGATGAAGAACAAACCTGATGAATATGCCCAGTTGGAGAAGAAGTATGACCCCGCCGGCATCTACCGTAAGGCTTACGCTGCGAAACTTGCCCAGATCAAAACCTAGACTCGTTTCTACTGTCAAGGTGTAGGAAGTGTGTTTTACATTGAATAAGATAAGAATAGGGAAGTCTCATGAAATTTTATTCTAGTAAATTTCTATAAATAAACACAAATAATAATGGCAAATACACTTATTACCTGTGAAATCTTAAATTTTCATTCATAAAAATCGAGTTCAAATATTATATGATTTTTGGCGGGAAAAACGGCCTTTAACAAGAATCAGAACTGTGATGTAATTTCCAAGTCTTGAACATTGTGTTGACATGGGGATTCCCTTGTTGCCATGGCAATATAGCAAACTGTGATGTAATTGCCAATTTTCCTGTTTTTAAATGAGAGGAGATCTATCAAACTTTGTAAATTAATTACATGAGAACTATTCGTCCAACAACAAAAATAATACCACATCTGTGTTCAGCAACATCTCAACTTTCATAAAATAAATATTATTCTGAATTCTAATCTTCACGAGACTTCCCTATTGAATATTGAATGAATATGTTAGTACAATCTGTGTTTGATACCTATTTATCTGCTTTCTGTACAATATTATTAATTATTGAATTCTTGAAACCCAATTTAACGTTTTAAGGTATACATATCATTACAATTTTAAGCTGCTAAGAGTAAGCCAGGACAAGGTGTAAAAGTTTGAACATGAATAAAAATACATACTCAAAAAATTACCCTCCCCTACTTTTAAGTGAGTGTAGTTTCTAACCATGTATTAATATTTATGATAGTCATATTTTTAATCTGTTTATGCCGGCTGTTGTAAGTGTAACTTTCAAGACTGAATGTAGGTAATTGAACGTACTGGTATCGTATCAGCATAATCTGTAGAATTTAACCCCATAAAAAACACTTCGTGTAAAAATACCAGCGAAGTCTTTCCAACTAAAATAAATATATGAAATCTAAAAATTCTGCACTGAAAAGTAGTGATATAAAAAAAATTAGCCAAGTCAAAACTTTATTTGAAAATCAAAAAAATACTTGGCGCATCGTGTATATAAATAGCTTAGAAGTATAGGCCAGATATGAAACATACATCAAATATACATATACATATAGTATACCTATAATGCCCTAAAAAAACGATGCGCCAAGTATATTTTGATTTTCAAATAAAGTTTTGACTTTATTTATTAGCAAGAGAGAGAGGAGAGACGCGATTGTCAGCATGTAATTGACCGACCCTCAGACAGGCGTGGACCAGGAAGTCTTCCCGACCACACTGTGCGTCAAGGTACATTCATTTAGTCAGCGAGCAGGAAATTGCCTGGCCTTATCAATTAAATTGAACATATTGAAAAAGCAGTCTTGTCTCGACGTGTCAGTCCGCCACTGGAAGTCACCACATGGGGGGAATCCCGATGGAGTCGACGGGATCGTGGTGCTGTCCATGACCAGACTCATGTCCACGTCCTGGTAGATGTCAGAGGTAAGGGGCGACGTCAACCTGGCCGGTGAAGTCTCCACATGTAGGGAATCTCGATGGAGTCGACGGGATCGTGGTGCTGTCCATGACCAGACTCATGTCCACGTCCTGGAAGATGTCAGAGGTAAGGGGCGACGTCAACCTGGCCGGCGAAGTCACCACATGTGGGGAATCCCGATGGAGTCGACGGGATCGTCGCGCTGTCTCCGACTTGCATCACAAGACTCATGCCGACGACCTGGTGGTAGATGAAGTGGCAGTGGATCATCCAGTAACCTGAAGCAAAGTAATTTAGAAGTTGAATGAGGGGTTGATGAGGAATCTGTTGGAAAAGGCGACGAAAGAGATGGCGACGTGAGATGACGAAGGACATAACTATTGTTGTAAGCGTGAACCTTATCCAAACTGTAAGAAAACAGTGGAATATTAGAAAACGTATCCAACATTGATGCATCGGATTGAGGCAAAATGTTGTAGGCATTGCATTCTGATTAATTGTGGTGGATGAAATTATCCAGATTAATGACCAGTTAAAAATGGTCTACATGCAAATATTCCAAATGTTTATTTATTGAAAAGATTTGTGAGGTCAGCTAAGTCTGATAATGAAGACTCAAATAATCTTATAATCAGAATATGGTAGATTAAGATCATTTTCCTTTGTTGACGGCTAAAATATTGAAGTAATAGCTTAGAATAAGGAGTCCTAAAGCCCCATTTACACGGTGCAATTTTTTGAACAACTTCTGTGTCACATTCCCATTTCTCATACAATTTTGTATTTACATCATTACACGACGCAACTTTCTGTCACAGAACTTAAAACATGTTCTAATTTCCATTCAAGAAGTGTGACACAGAAGTGTCGTATAGAAGTTGTACAAGAAGTTGCACCGTGTAAATGGGGCTTAGGTAAAAGTGTAAGTCCAAGATTTATCGTGCATCAGAAATATGCCCGGTTCGTCCGAACTGTCCGAATTTGTCACTTAGTTTTGATTGATAGATACGAGTATTCATTTTAAATGTGCGTCTGCAATATAAGTCAATGGGAGTGATACTTTTAAGTGTCCTATTATCAACGTTCCTATAATGACGTAACACAACACACCTGGATTATTGGCAATGAATCTTGTGACGACATAACCTGCAGACGGAACCGCCACCGTATCTTTCCCCGGAAACCTCGACTCTTCATGTCTCCTCGATCTCTCTTCCAACCAGGTCTCCTCGCCTCCCTCCATGAAGACCATCTCCTCGGCGTTGTTCCTCCTCGAGAGAGACGTGTTTGCGCATGTGCGTGGCTCCAGCTGGTAGCTCCGCAACATGGAGACCCTGTCCGCACCGCGCGCCTCCTTCGGGAACTTGCCGTACTTGAGGACGGTGAACTTGTGGCCGTGCATGTGGAAGGGGTGGCTCAGATCTATAGGGACTGGAGCTGCAACATACAGAGATGGAGGTTTTAATCTTAATGCTGACCGCAATCTTTTCCTAAACGAAATATGCGAGTTAGGTACTTTCCAACACCAACCATTTTCCTATCCGGGGTACGATCATATAAAATTACAACTTTGTTCTTGCTTGACAATCATCTTATGAGGCAAACGGAAGCGAACGGGAATCGCACGGTTCGTCAGTTCGATTTTTTTTTGAAATTTTGTCTTCCCACTAAATAATTTTAAAAAATCATATAGTAACGACCCATAACAGCCCAATAGACTAAATAATGCCACACGCTGGAGTACTTTATGACCTTTATGAGTACTTTTAGTACTTTATTTTTAAAGTACTTGATGTACTTATTTGAGGTAAAATAATCGTTTAACACTTAAAGGTCGTACCAGAGGTCATCAAGTACTCCAGTGTGTGGCATTATTTAGTCTATTGGGCTGTTATGGGTTGTTACTATCTGATTGTTTAAAATTATTTAGTGGGAAGAAAATTTAAAAAAAACGCTCTGACGAACCGTGCGATTCCTGTTCGCTTCCGTTTGCCTCTTAACTCATGTTATTCACAGCCATCTGATCGGATGTGGTGACAAGAATGTCAATTGTCAAGCGACAACATATTAAATAATCTTATCCCAGTGCGTAACCCACGATTTGCTCTGTACTCATGCACCCCAAAAACCTAACGATGAACTCATTAAATTCAAAGCAATCTCTCCAGATGAAATTATTTAAATAATTGGAAAAATATTATCGTATTTTTATTTTTGTACTGCGGGATTTCGTAAAGAAGAATGTATGAGAATGCTAAAAAAACTATATTTTCTGACTTTAATTTGTGTGATCGATAAGGGTAATTCTAATAAAAGAAAGAAGAAGATAATATACCAGGAACCAACTAGTAAGTCACAAATATTTTGAACAGAAACACTGGTATTGTCAAATATAAAATAAAAAGAGTCTGCAATATTTCGTCGATGCGTTCGATCGACTTTGTCAAGCAAAGGGTAATTCTACCAAAACGTGCAATATCGTGTCCCTGCAATATATCAATGGCACCTGTCAACATTTTGAAAATTCAATGTTCCTAAATATTTGGTATGTTTAGTGCACAGCCGTCTGTACAGTCCCTCTTTCCTCGCTCCTTACGCTGCCTGTCATCAACGGGCATTTTTAATGCTATTTCATGCACTGAAGAATTACACGTCAACTAGAGCTACCTCTTGAATTTCTGAAGAACTAACCCCCATATGACGTCACCATTTGCGTCACAACTATGCAGTGTCACCACCACAAACCTTGAATTTAGTGTTAAAAAGTTTATTTACCTGAATACGATGAAGGAAAATGGGCGCTGTCAGTAGTTTTGTCAAATCATAAGTTATGTTGTAAGTTGTGCTTATGTTGCACTGTTATAAGTCTTACAGCATACATGATACAATATTAAATTGACTGAGAATTGATATTGAACAAAAAACTAATAAATAACCGACACCAAGAAGAAAAAGGTGGGAACTTTTCAAACCATTTGACATTCGCGCACACTGCCTTCTAGATCGTACCAAAGAATTCAAAGATGCACAGTGCGTCATGGATGACGCACCGCGTAGAGAACAGCTATCTTCACACTATTAAATTTAAGGTGAGATCAGATGGGCTTGAGACGTGAAACAGGCTCCAATGCTAAATATGGCCAGGGGTGCGATCACATAAAATGATAACTTACTTGTCGCAGCGAGAAGGCCGTGAATAACATTGATATGAGAAAATTGTCGCTGCGACAAGTAAGTTGTCATTTTATGTAATCCCATCCCTGGTCTAGCTGTAGAGTGGATTGGCTGCGGCTACCAGCCGTTCGCAGCGCTCTCTAAGCACCATGGTTGGTGTTCGAAAATCGAACTAACCTGAATTTTAGCGGGTTAATTCAAAATCAAATGTATAAATTAGAACTTAAACAACTTGGATAACGATCAGATGAAATTAAAAGGGTTGATATCAGTGTAAAAATGTGTTTAGTTTATTGATTGTAATAATTAACATGTAATACAAGCATTTCACTTACTTATTATTCACCAAACAGCAAATAACCTAAAAGACGGCATTTGACAGCTCGCGCCATTGACTATCACTCAAGAAATAAAATAACTGCCTACAATAGTTCCGGGATCGCCACCAGCGAACTTAGCGCTGCGATCGGCTAGGGTGCAGACTGACCAAGGGTCGATTTTATAGCATTTTTTTCTGCGTATTCCACCCGTAGTCCGTATTCACGGGAGCCAATGGTAGATCATTGAAGTGTTCACACCGTAAGCTTAATGGTGTGAAGATAGATGTTCTCTACGCGGTGGATGACGATACGAAATACGCTCGACGTGTAATGTGGCAAGATTTGTAACTAAATGTTAGCGAAGCAATATGGCCTGTAGATGACAGGCAGCGTAAGGAGCGAGGAAGGAGGGACTGTACAGACGGCTGTGGTTTAGTGGCTATGTAAAAATGTATTAATAAGTTTTAATTCTTGTCATATTTATATAAAAAAAACATGAAAAAAACAACAGAAAGTCAGTACCAAGGCATGTCCCTACCCCAGAGTCTCTAGACATTATTATTTTTCTGGCGCCAACTATACTATTATTGCTGTTAAAAATTGTGTATATATTATATTAAATGGACCTAAGGTAATGTATGTATTTTTTTTCATTTTAGTACGTTCACTAATTACTAAGGTGTGTCCCCAGGATTCGTGTCATACCAAGGCGCGAAGGTTACGGTGTCATAACTTTTATAGGCTGGCACCAATGCAGTTGTTGATACAAAGTGTGTAGTCTGATGTGATTTATGGCTGATGAATTGCAACGGGTGCAGAAAATTGCTGTGTCACATCTATTTTATTAAAAAAGTACGTGGTTCAGCAATAATATTTTAATTGAACAACATTACCAAGGTGTCGAAATAATATTAATGTATTAATAATATAAAAATAGTTTTGTGGTGATTTTATAAGGATTAAGTACATGGTTGCAATATCAAAACCAAAAAATTTTACCATTGCCCATTTAATATGAGAATTTCGAAAAAAAGTCAATTATTGTCATTACCACAACAGCCATTTCCCCAACGTTTCTATCATTACCACGGCTCATCTAAAGCAACAATAACATTGTGAAAATGTAACAATGTGAATATGTCCCAACGATTGATGCTGATATTTTCCCCTTTTAGAGGAAGTGTTTTTGATCCATATATGAATTTTTAATTTTCAAAAATATAAAGTTTAAATATTATTATTTCCTGTGTCAATATTGCACGTTTTGGTAGAATTACCCATAAAGGGTTTGCATAGAAAAGTGGAAATAATGCCTTGTTTATAGAAGATCACTCACATAGATCGGCGAAGATCATCTCGACCAAAGCACCGACTGGGAAGCGCAACAAGTGGAAACATTCACAGTAGTCTCCATCACATCCGTCGAAGCCGTTGCTTGTTGTCTCGCAGTACACGCGCTGTGGGATGTCTCCAGCTTGCGACAGGATCGGTGCAGGTGGCAGCACGTTGCTGATGCCGTTGATGATACCTGCTACTTGCACTGGAAGAGGTTCTGTAACAGGTGGAAGCATCACAGAACCTGTTTCTCGCTACGCAGTACACTCTCTGGATGTCTCTTGACTTTATTACGTTGGCCACAACACTGTAATGAGCGCGTTTTGTTTATCAACATAGGGACAAAAATACTTTTTAGTGTTTGGACCACGTTGCGCCAAATGCTGATAAGTACACTACTCCGGAGTTATCTAACTTGCCACCAATCTATTGTCGCTCACTTTGGGAAAACGGTTCATTGATCTCCGACGACTAATGAAAGCTTCACCATGGGGTGGATGACGTCACAGACATGCTTAGAGTTACCTGTTGAATCTTCTAGACTCACTTGTCTCGCAGAAGAACTTCACCAGCGCCTGGGAGATCTTGGGGCTGTTGATGTACGACGGCAGTGAGTTCACCAGGTAGATGGTTGTTCCGCAGAGAACGCCAGTCGGAGTAGGTTCTGTGGTGTAGTGACATGGAACAACAGGGTGTGGAAATATTTGACAACATGTTTCATTACATTGGCATTGTCACTGTTTGATTGACAATCTCAATCATTAAACTAATTTGATTTCTAACGCTACTTTACGAAATATCGAAAAATCATGAAACTCAACCCAGATTAATAGTTAGGTAGTATGTTCGCCTGTCTCATCTTTTCCCTACTATTTATACTAACAAAAATGGTGAAGAACGCAATTCAAAAATAATTTTATATGAACTATGTTTAAACAGTGGTGACAGTGGTGAAAAAGGAGACCTGCGAACGGACTTACTGAAGCGCAACTAATATTGAATACATAAACGACCTCAACTAATCAACTCACGTATGTATTTGTGATACGTGCCGCTACTGAAGAGCTCGTCCACCGTGAAGAACTTGAAGTCAAAACCGAGGACGACGCGGACGTCGGCGTCGTGCGCCAGGAGGCGAGGGTCCATCGGGTGTGACGTCACCAGCTGGTTGACACACACGTTGTTGCTGAGCAGACCGCAGGTGGCGCCGAACGGGTTCATCGTCTAGAGGAAGTGGAGACGAGATAACTAATAAGTTACACGCGGCGTCGTGCGCCAGGAGGCGAGGGGTGTGACGTCATCAGCTGGTTGACACACACGTTGTTGCTGAGCAGACCGCAGGTGGCGCCGAACGGGTTCATCGTCTAGAGGAAGTGGAGACGAGATAACTAATAAGTTACACGCGGCGTCGTGCGCCAGGAGGAGAGGGTCCGTCGGGTGTGACGTCACCAGCTGGTTGACACACACGTTGTTGCTGAGCAGACCGCAGGTGGCGCCGAACGGGTTCATCGTCTAGATGAAGTGGAGACGAGATAACTAATAAGTTACACGAATCATTACTGAATCAATTCTTTTGTAAGTTGACTTTGAAAAAGTTTGTAGTAAGGTATTTGTTTTTTTCCAGGTGTTGGTGCGATTCAAGAAAACTGTTTCTCCAATAGAGTGTAAGTTTTTCGTACGTGATGATGTGATCATAACAAATTTTTAGTGAGTTATCTGATGCTGCCATTGGGTCAGAGAGACTGAAGTGTTTAGGGGTTAGTGTGACGACCTCCCTCCATCTGTTATCAATCTCTCGACGGCGCGGGTTGTGGTGGCCAGTGCTGTAAATGATACACCGTCCTTCGGGTGGGACGTTATTCCTCTTGATATCTTTCGTCAGGAGTAGTCTATACAATACATCACGGAACCAGGTTTCCTCTCCTCCCTTCTTCATATTTTATCAACGCTTTACTATCTATGAGCAAGTCCGTACCACTGCGTTCTTGACTTGTACGCCGTCATAGCCGGGCTCTTGTTGCGGCTCCGTCGTGCTGGAATGCGCGTACCTCAGCACGGCCACCTGGTAGGCACGGACAGCTGTGCACGGACCCACACCTCGCACGTGGATCCAGTAGGCCGACACTCTCTGCGTGGCTTCCAGCACGAAGTCGTACCGTTCACCTGCAAGCGCAGAGGAAGTTATTGTTTTTACTAATTACAGTATCAGCTACAGGACCCTTCCAACGAAATAAGTCCCGGAACTATTCAGTACAAAGAGAGGACAAAACTTAGACTTGAACCAGACATGTCAAATAATGTTCCGCTAACTTGATACATACTCCAGTGTCAGACGGCCCAAGCTTACCCGGCAGCACCACGATCTTGTCGACGTAGACCGGCTTGACAGACGTCCCGTCGACGGCGATCACACGGAGGCGGTGTTTCTCGACGACGATCTCGGCCGGACAGTGAAGGCAGGTGGCGCCGATCATGCGGAAGCGATATCGCCGACCTCGAGTCACGTGGAACACGGCCAGGGGGGTGGAGGTGGAGACGGAGGAAGGCGTTCTCAAGCTGTTCAGGAGGACATTGACAACGTAGCCACGGGCTGAAGAGTGGTGACGAGAAGCCTAATAGCAAAGGAAATCATTAATCAATAATATTTCAATCAATACAGGGGTTGACATAATATGTCATGTACATTTGATTAAATTTAAACTTTTCATATTATTTCTAGAAAAAGTACTTATTAATCAATAAATTACTACGCAGCTAATTTGCAAAAAATTTGAACTGCTCGAATCCCTGAGAATCTTTTCAATTTGCAGTTGTCGTCGCCCTGTATGTCATCAGAGAAAAACACATTTCCAAGATCTTAGATTACACTTTTTCGTCTGTCTTATATTTCAATTTGATCTCGTCACCTTGGAAAACAGCCTCCCCTTCCCGTTGACAAGATAAGATGTCGGTTCATGTCCCGCCATCCTCTTCAACAGCCCCGGCAGCTTCTGGTCGCCGTCCACCTCGTTCCAGTCGGCGATGACTATCACGTGGGCGGGTAGGTCCTCGTCGTAGGTCCCGGAGTTCGGGTCGTCGACGGCGGGGAGGCGGACGACCAGATTGCCCTGGATGCCATCCATCTTCTGCAGACCTGGGATTACAAGAAACATAATACTATGTGTGGTCAGCGCTCTGTCACTAGGTGGGTGGCTGTCAGGAGGCAGGAGTCTGTCAGCAGGTAGGTGGCTGTCAGGAGGCAGGGGGTTGTCAGCAGGTAAGTTGCTGTCACCAGGTGGGTGGCTGTCAGCAGGTGGGTAGCTGTCAGGAGGCAGAGATGTCAGCAGGTAAGTGGCTGTCAGCCGGTAGGTGGCTGTCAGGAGGCAGGAGTCTGTCAGCAGGTAGGTGGCTGTCAGCAGGTAGGTGGCTGTCAGGAGGCAGGGGGCTGTCAGCAGGTGGGTGGCTGTCAGCTTATAGGTGGGTAGCTGTCAGGAGGCAGTGGGCTGTCAGCAGGTAGGTTGCTGTCACCAGGTAGGTGGCTGTCACCAGGTGGGTGGCTGTCAGAAGGTAGGTGGCTGTCAGCAGACAGGGGGTGTCAGCAGGAGGTGGCTGTCACCAGGTAGGTAGCTGTCATCAGGCAGGGGGCTGTCAGCAGGCGGGGGGCTTTCACCAGGTAGGGGGCTGTCACCAGGCATGTTGCTGTCAGCAGGCGGGGGGCTTTTACCAGGTATGGGGCTGTCAGGAGGCATGGGCGTGTCAGCAGGGTTGTCAGCAGGTAGGTGACTGTCAGGAGGAATGGGGTGTCATCAGGTGGCTGTCAGCAGACAGGTGGCCTTGAAATAATTGAACATAATTGAACATTGAAATAATTGCTAGGCGACCGCAATGGAGTTTTAGAATCAGGGTCCAGGGCAGTATCATGAAGAAAGAATCAGGCGCGTAGGAAGGGGGATGATGGGGATAACCCCACTCGAGCAGGCTGATCCCCCGTCAACATACAAAATTAAGTTTATTGTCCAAGTGTCATTTAAAATTCTATAAATTCATATAAAAATCGCCCCGCGGGTCAAGAATACGGGGTTGTTTGTTGTAATTTGAGCAGTTTGCATCCCGAATCGATTTTAAAATGTTTATATTCGAAAAAATGACCTGCAGGGCAAAAATTGGAGGGGTTTTTGGCTTTTGCTTCAGTTTGTGCATTTTATTGCCCCAATATAACTTTTAAATGGTTTAAATTCTATAAATCGCCCTGAGATGTCTCAATGCCCCCCCCCCCCCCCCCATCCATGAAGAAAGTAGTTCCTGCGCGTCTGGAAAGAATAGTATCTAAAGGCCTAGCCTCGTCAAGAAGATTGATTTCAGGAAGCTCTGCTCAGAGTTAGAGATCACTCCAGTAGGCAGAGACGATTTAAAGCCGATCGCTTGTCTTTTATGCAGAAGAAGAGAATTTGAAGTACCGATAATTAAACAGACATGGTTTGCGGAAGAATTAGACGTTCTTTAAAACTGCATCCAGAATGTGTGATAATTTTATTACTTGAGTTTTTCCAACGATTCTCGTACATCGGTTTCCAAACCTTACTATTCCTTTACCTGAAACACGAGTTAAAGTTCTCGTTGTGGTGTTCCCTGGGGTTATATCACTTGTTCCTCGCTATTAACTGGACATCCTCGATCATCTTCTTCATCATCACCGAGAAATGGTTATCCAAGTACTGTGCCGTCACAACAACCTCCTTGATCGCGATCTTCGGACAGATTCTGGTCACCTTAGCGGCGTGTTCTGCCGGCCCAGAAGGTATCACGTCGATGTATCCACACATCGTCCTCGTGTCCATGTTGGGACTCACGATTTACTCCATCGGAGTCGGCGGAATGAGAGAGACGGTGCGATCTATCGGCCGCGACCAGTTCTCCCTACCAGCAGAAGAGATCCACGTGCTTGCCTACTACCAGGCTTTCTACTACGCGATGGTGATCGGTTCTGTTTTGGGAATCATCGCTGCGCCTCTGCTCAGGATGCAAGTGGCATGTTTCGGACAACTCTACTGCTTCCCGCTCGGCTTCGGCGCAGCGACGTTCGCGATGTTGCTTGCGATCTGCGCGATATTCAGCGGCTGCACCATGTGGAATAAGGGACAGCCAGGAGACAAACCGATCACGGAGACATTGGCTTGCATCACCACGGCGTTGGCTAACCGAGGCGCGCGATGCGGCCCTACCTGGCTGGACAACGCCGGCGCGCTGTTCATGGACGACTTCATCTGCAACGTGCGCGCGACCCTGCATGTCCTCGTGCTCTTCATCCCGCTGCCCTTCTTCTGGGCGCTGTTCGAGCAACAGGGCTCGCTGTGGGTCTACCAGGCGACGCGCATGATCTGGCCACTCAGCCGCTCACTGGGACTCTACGTGGAACCCGACCACATGCCGCTCATGACGCATTTGGTCATCTTCGTCGTCGTGCCCGTCTGCGAGTTCTGTCTCTACGCTCTGTGCGCACGCATAGTCTGCTTCCGTGGAGCACTGCGCAGGGTCATGGTCGGCGCTTTACTAGCTGCGCTCGCCTTCGTTGTAGCGACATACATAGAGATCAAGGTTTTACCTACCGATGCACAACTACCCATGAAAGGTGAAAGTCAAATAGTTATGTTTAATCCATATTCTTATTGTCCCCTGACCATCAAGGTTGACTATATTAACAAGTCATACAGTCAGGAAATCGATATTAGTCCTCTCGACGTTGGTTTCTTGCGTTTTTTACCAGTGAGAGGGGCACAGAAATATGTTATGTGGCACGGGACCAAACCAACTCAAGTAAGTGCAGATTGTCCACCACCTCGAGGACTCACGCCTGTCCAAATGACATTTTATGAGAAGACTGTGTCAGTGTCATTTATCACTCCGCAACAGGTACGTGGTGACTTTGAACATGCCGTGTCTCCTCCATGCGACGACTTACCATTCGCGATTGCCAAATGTGACATACAGCTTCCATTAAACTCAACCCCATAAAAAAACACTCCGCGTAAAAAAACAGCCAAGTCTCTTCAACTAAAAAAAAAAAAATTATGAAATCTAAAAATTCTGCACTGAAACGTAGTGATATCAAAAAATGTGCCAAGTCAAAACTTTATTTGAAAATTAAAAAATACTTGGCGCATCGTGTATATAAATAGCTTAGAAGTATAGGCTAGATATAAATACATATACTTATAGTACCTATACCTACAATGCCCTAAAAAAACGATGCGCTAAGTATTTTTTAATTTTCAAATAAAGTTTTGACTTGGCTCATTTTTTGATATCACTACGTTTCAGTGCAGAATTTTTAGATTTCATAATTTTTTTTTTTTTAGTTGAAGAGACTTGGCTGTTTTTTTACACGGAGTGTTTTTTTATGGGGATATCACTTATTTTTTTAGTTTATTTACACAATTTGTAAAACTTATTAGGGCAACAATGGCTAATTCCTTTAAAAAAAATACGCCATTTCCGAATTAGTTACTAAAAAAATATTGTTTGGAGCTAAATTTAAACTTAAAGTGATATGCCATGAAAAATTGCGAAAGCATCGTTCCAATAGGTCCAGCCGTTTTCGAGATATGGCATCACTTCCGGTTTTCAAAATGGCGGCTGAAAGCTCTTACACATTGTATTAATATGTATATAAATACTAATATTTCATTATAAGCCTTCTGAATATATAGTTGGTTTTTATATAAAGGGAAGTGAATTTAAGCAGATTTCGCTAAACTATGACGTCATTTCCGGTTTCAGTAATTAGAAAACTTTAATTTAACTATTGTTATTTCATAAAGAGGACCGTCTGAATCGATTGGCGCAAATTTCGTTCCGATCGGTTAAGCCGTTTTTGAGATATGACGTCACTTCCGGTTTCAAAATGGCGACTACCGGTTTGATCTATAAAAAGGCACCTCAGACGCCAAAAGTGCACATGTGGTAAAAATTTCAGATCGATCGGCTAAGCCATTTAGGCTGTGGCGGTGATAGCGGTGTTTCCTGATATCATCAGATAGGTTTTAAAAGGGGTGTAATTTCACTGTTTTCACGGCCCTCTAGCACGCAAATGGCATAACCTATTGTTCCCAAATTTAGTATATGGAGTGGGGTGGGCCATAGCTCGAAATTAAGATATTTCACAACAATGTGAGATGTTCCAATTTTATGATCCAGTAGGCCGAAAATGCTATGTTGTTGCTTACAGTAAAAGTGTTTGGTCTGCTCCTCGGTTTATTAGGCATTTACGGTATGTTGAGTGACTGTGAGTGTACGGTACGACTTGGCTGGGTGGAGCGACCGCTCCACTAGATATTATATAACAATAGGCCAATACGCACAGGCATATCAGATGTTGATCAAGCGTTACTAGAGCAAGTAGGTACAGACAAAAATATATCAATATATTTGGACAGTAACCATCACGGAGCTGAAAGCTTTCATATGCTAGCTGGTAAATATATTCTTCAAGGAGATTCTTCAGACAAGAATCCATTTCCATTCACGCTCAAAAGAGGCGGAGTTTATACAACAATCGTCTTCCTGATGGGCAATGGTATTAAGGCAAAAAAGAACCTGACGACCCTCAGCAAAACCCAACTCGGTGCACATGGAATGGCAAATACCTCAGTACATCTTGATCGGCACGGCGTATTACGTCTTCCCGGTCACTCTGCTGCAGTTCTCCTACCGCCAAGTGCCTGTGTGCATGCGGCCCGTGCTGCTGGCCGGCTGGTACTTAGCCATAGCGCTTGGAAACCTCATGGCGGCTGCAATTGCGTTGCTCATGGTTGACCAGATTGTCATCTACTTCTACGTTCTCTACGCATCGCTGATGGCAGGCACAACGCTGCTCATGGCCATGCTGTTCTTCAACTACAGGCACGTCGATGCGGAAGAGGTCGAGATGGCAGGTGAAGCTGTTGATAAGTCTGAGAAGTAGGAACACTTATTTACTAATGCTTTTATGTTTTTGATTTTAATGATGCTATTAATTGACGTTTAAGAGTGCTCACTAAGCTTTGGGCAACTAAATCGGGTCTCCAAATGAGGGGAAATAACATCCGTCATAAAAAATGTAATTTGAAACGAATCGTTAATTGTTTTCGGCTCTGGATCTCAAGAGCTCGTAAAATGGGTCGTAAAATATCACGAGTGCAAAATAACATAAACAAACTGTCACTATTTCCTTTTAAACAGCGAGAGCACAGCAACCGAGACATTTCGATCAACCTTTCATTTTCAATACTCATTGTATCATTGATTGTATGTTGTACAACACTTTTTTTTATAAATTTCATAAAATAAATTTTTATAGATAATATTATTAGTACTATAAATTATTAATGCAATAAGATTTATTACACGAAATTAATACCGACTTGGCCAGTCGGTTGCGAATTAGAAGGCCTCAGATTATTATGATGTGGAACTTCTCCTGACATGATTTATAATTGTAAACAGGATTCGATTAAATAAACACGAAATTAATAAATGTATTATTATTACCAAAAATGAGTAATGTGACCAACCAAAACAAATGCCATTGCCAAGCAGCCAAAGCCATACAGGTCGAGCCCGGGCCAGATCTAATTGTTTTATTTTCCTTCATCATCACGTATTCATCAACTGTGCTTACCGGCGAAATATGGTTGGAAATTGTCTAAAATTACATTTTAATTATCAGGAATTATAAATTAATTTTATTTTCTAATAAATCACCTCGGATCTTCTTAAAATTTTGGGAATTTCGATTGATTTTTTGGAAAGATGATGAACTAATTTATAGGGCCCAGTGTAAAAAGTCACTAAGTCACATTTTGGCCGTTTTAAGTTGATCTATTACTCACTAATTCAAATACGCTCTATTTTATGCGACTCATTTTGAAAATTTAAAACATTCGTCATTTGTAGTGTGGTCCTTCACACTTCCAGTGTATAAAAAGTCCCTAAGTCCGTAAAAATAACGGCTGTAACAATATTTAGAGGTAAGTTAGACCAACAGAGTATTATTTTACGTTATTGTTACATATTTACATGATTTCTATAGTTTCATTCATACACCAACCAAATTGTACGTAACTAGGAAAACGCTCTGTGTAACGCGTTGACGAACGAGCACGGATACGCGCAACACTTCGAACCGAAATTCTGTCTATCGAAAATGCATTAAAACTTAAAAGCCAATAATTCTTGAATTTCTTCACAGACTTGTATGAAAATCTCACAAAATTCCTAAAATATTTCCCAATAATCATGCAAAGTTTTAAGTTGATCGATCAAACGGTTCCTTGTTGATTTTAAAAAAATCACAGGATCTCGTTCAAAAAATATACCTGGGGGACCACTCATGATATAAATGTTGTGTGTACACAATATTAAATATTTCTGTTGAACGGTCATATCTGTGCTCTAACTACCTTGGAACTGAAGATTCGAACTTGCCGTGAAATATGAAATTCGAGAAATTTGACAGCCAACACGCAAAATGTCCGTAAACTGTCAATAACTTTTGGATTTAAACACAGATTAGTATGAAAATTGTCAAAAATATAGATAATGTCGGTCCCAATTACCATGCAAAGTTTTAAGTTGATCGGTCAAAAGGTTCTCGTTTAAATTTCAATAATCACATGAAATATTTTTTTTAAATTTTAACCAATGGGAGGATTTATCTGAAACTTTGTAAGATTGGGGACAATGGTGGTCGTAGACCAAAACAGAAATGACTAATGCCATCTATATCCGGTTTGGAACTACTTACCATTCCGTGTGTTCCGGTGATAACAAAAAATATCAATTTAGTTTCAATTCACACTTTTAAATAAATGGAATTCAAAGTTCACCTATCTATAATTAAAAAGTAGTATTCTTGATATCAATACATTATATAAAATATTCTTTGTTAAAATAATTTTATAACAGCCAAAGACAAATTTAAAAAAACAAAAAAGCAACAATCAAAAATTAAAAAGCAGCCTTCTTATTGCATTATAATTTTCGTATGCAGAAGGCAGTGATTTAGAGATGTCACACGGGTCAAGGTGTAAAATTGTCAACTTCACGCATGCGCAGGAATTTCTGTTTTGGTCTCGAAAGATATTTTTTTTTTTAAATTTGAACCAATCACAGGCTCCCTTTCAAAAACGATCCCAGGGACCGCATAGATTACGTTAGTATGTGTGCAAATTTTCAGATCGATTGGTAAAGCGGTTTGACCTGGGCAGTGACCACAAAAAAAAACATACAAACAAACAAACAAAAAAACAAACACACAGAGAAAGTGCCATAAGAGTACCGTAGTGACGCTCGCTACGCTCGCTCAATAATATGATTAAATACTATGCATGAGATAACATAACCAGACTTTTCACTTTTCTGATCAGAGACTAACCGATAAAGTGTTAATCACATTATACTAGGAAAAAGCTCTGTGTAACGCGTTGATAAGCGAGCACGGATACGTGCAACACCTCGAACCCTATTCCTTAAAACCCGGCAATAATATATCTAAAACAACTGAAATCTAGAAGCACGAACCACTAAATTATAGAAAAAATAACTGAATTTGCTTCTCATTGCAAGTTAATAACAGACACACACTCATGTGTATTTATTGGACTTTATTAGACTTTAAAGGGACTTAGTGGCTTCTTACACTGGGGCCTCCATACACTTTGGTACCCTTGGGTCCATACTCAAGGATGGTACCAAATTTGAAACTGTTTTTTTTTTAATGTTTGGTTTTCAAGGGTATTCAAGTACCTTAAAAAATGTTACCTACTTGTTTTTAGAAGATATGTTTTTAGCATACATTACTACCTATTCAAAATGACAATGAAACGATATGAACCATTTTTACTTATAGTATGTTCATCATATTTGTCTGGGGTGATAAGCGAATTGAAACAGCTTCATCGAATGCCAGCTTTTATGGCAGTAAAGGTGCAAAGTAACGTGTAGACAAAATAATATGTTGTTCCCCGAAATGTTACGGAATGACAATCATTACAATTTGACGTAATCCGACCAACGACCTGATCCGATATAATTTAAGAAATATGGAAGACATCAAAATACAAAAAATAGGAGTTTCAAGATACTCGTATTTTTCATTTAGATTTGATTTATTATCACCAAAAGAATACAAAGCCTAAATAATATACAATCTATATTACCTGATGGCTAAAGAAAAAGCATAACGATGCCACCCATATACATTTTGTCTATACATTGTTGTGAATTACCAAACCTGATATCTACAATGTACCTACTTTTATACACCATTGAGATAATATCCACACATAGAGGTAAGGAGGGTTTTCTTACCTATGATCCACACAATTTGAAGAAGATCCGAGTTGATAAAGGTACTTACTTGTAAGCCAATTGATAAAGAACGTTTTTGAACGTCCTATTTCTATGTGCAAGTATAGTGCAGCGCCGGGTATAGAAAGAGCATTTATTTTTCTTAGAAGTTATGAAATGCCAAACTTGAAATTTTTAATATACATATGCATCAATGAACACAAAATCCCAAATATCGACGAAGATCTGATGTGATTATTTTAAGAAAATGATATAGTGTAACCGAATGATTGGTATGCAGCAACGTCCACTATGGTGTACCTAACAAAAATATATGATTTTCTTGAAAAGTTATGCAATACCAAAGTTGGTCTTTTCTAAGCATTTGAACTATCCTGAAATTTTAAAATGTATTAAAAAGTATAATTTTTTTCTAAAGCAAAACACACTTTCAATTTTTTTTTTTTTTTTAAAAGTTCACGATATTACGAAAGGACGTTTAATTGTCTTTCAAATTCATTTTTTTAGGGTTGTTGTAGCTCTAACGCAAGCCAAGATATTCTATGTTCTTCGTACATACAATATTTTGAATTGTGATTATTCACCCCAAGTTCGTGACCTTGTAACTTAATACATCCGGTGGACAAAAACGGGAAAAAAAGATTTTCTAACTCATACCATGCCCCATCAGCATGCCAAATTTTAAGAAAATCGGAGCTTTTTATTATGCCACAAGACCGTGTTGAAATTATGTGGAATTACCTACACTAAAGAGTCATTATATACGAGGTATTCAACCCCTTTTTTATCGGAGAAATATGACAAGTTTGTGATTTGAAGAAGATGAGAGAAGAGGGCAAAACTTTCCATGGCAAAGTTGTAGATATTCAAATTTAAAAATGTGGTGAAAATTTGAATTAGTGGAAATCAAAATTTAAGTAATTGTTATTCGTCCTCAATTCAAGAGCTTCTCAACATAACACCATGGACGTTTTATGTGTAAATTATGTGAAACAAAAACTAAAGCCATTTAATTTGGATAAATGAGGATAAGCCCTATATTTATTTCACTGCCGCACATAACGTTATACTAAAGAAAAAAGCTCAAATTTAACAATGTATCAAAATGTGCTCAAGTTCTTGCCCGATTTGGATGAAAATTAGTAAAATCTGATTAAATGTTAGTCCTGCAATATTTGAACTTGATCGGACAAACGGTAACTCAACTATTCCTTTCAACCAAAGGTTTAATTCAAAAAATATATAAGTACCTACACGTAACCACAGGTATGGCCAAAATAGTGTGTGTGCAAAATTTCAAGTCGATTAATTGATCATTGAGACCTTTGCTGACCTGGAAAAACAGAAACAAACGAACAAAAATAAAAAAGAAGAAACAAAAATCACAAACATCGAAAGTACAGTGAGAGTACCACAGTACAACGCTTGCAATGTTTAATTGCTACCAGGGTTTTCATAATTAGCGCAAATAAGCGATTCTGGCAAGATGTAACAGAATTACATCTTGAGCAGATATTTTTATTTTATAAAAGTATGCCCTTTATAATCTAGTCACAATATCTAGTGCAGTCGTGTTCCTTGTTTTCTCGAACAGATTTTCAACGATTTTCCAACGATGTACCAAAGAACACATAAATGTGCTCTTTGGTAGATCGTTGGAAATATCCATCAACAAATAATAATAAAAATAAAACTGGGAAAATGTACTTTTTTCAATAATAATAGGTATACAAAATTTCATGGGACGTTTTGGCGGAAAGAGCGATGTGTGACATTTCATCATTACATGTGATGACATTTACATTTTGACGCCAATGTCGATTTTACGGATTAAAATTGATCAGGATTATATCAAGTTTTGTAAATAATTTTATTTGAAAACTACTTATTTACAAGTAAATAAATATAGTACCTAGGTACATATTTATTATACATAATATAGTACCTATAGGTACTTATTTATTGGCATAACTCAAGGTGAATGAAAAAAGGACTCGACTAGCATTCTCCCATATCAAAATAAAAATTGGCAACAAACTATACACACATAATAAATATATTATGCAATATGCATCATTATTTCCTGAAACATATTTGCAAACAAAATTGGGATAGGTATGTTTTCAGGCTTCCTATCTATCCTCGTGCAATTTATCGCTTCATTAATAAGAAGATTTTTTGTGCGATATATATATACCATAAAAAACACTCCGTGTAAAAATACCAGCCAAGTCTCTACAACTAAAAAAAATTATGAAATCTAAAAAATTCTGCACTGAAAAGTAGTGATATCAAATGGTCCAAGTCAAAACTTTATTTGAAAATCAAAAAATACTTGGCGCATCTTTTTTTTAGGGCATAATAGGTATACTACATGTATTATGTATATTTGATGTATATTTTCTATCTGGTCTATACTTCTAAACTATGTATACACGATGCGCCAAGTATTTTTTGATTTTCAAATAAAGTTTTGACTTGGACCATTTTTTGATATCACTACTTTTCAGTGCAGAATTTTTTAGATTTCATAATTTTTTTTAGTTGTAGAGACTTGGCTGGTATTTTTACACGGAGTGTTTTTTATGGGGATATCACTCCTTTTTTTAGTTTATTCTTAGAACTTGTGACGTCAATTGAACAATTACTAAATCCATTAAAAATAGTCGCCATTGACAATTTGGTTTACAAATGAAAATCTGCGTATGGTACTATATATTTGCTTTAAATGATCTTTCATGAAGCATAGCAAAGGTTTCATTCCTATCAGTTAACCGAGTTCCGAGATATGGCAACACTTCGGTTTTCAAAATGGCTGCTGAACTTACTGCACTGCCACATAGAATGTATATCTATAAATGATGTGTATCATTTTAAGTTTTCTGAATATGTATTCATTATATAGGAGTGGATTATAATAATTTTTAAATTTGAATGATGTAATTTCCGGTCTTATAAATAGGAAATGTCTAGTGTGACTGTTCCTATTTCATAGAGATGACCTTCCGAATCGTTTGGCGGTAGTTTCATACCGATCAGTCAACCAATTTTCAAGATATGACGTTACTTCCTGTTTCAAAATGGCTGCTGAAATCACTGACTCCTTAAATTATAATTTAAACATGATTACATTTTATTATAAGCTGTCTCAAATAGTATATTTATTGTATCAAAATGTAAATTTGTGAGATTTTTAAAATGTGTGACGTCATTTCCGGTTTCGGTATGGGAAACTGCAAATATTATTGATGATAATACATAAAGTTGACCGTCTAAATTGTTTAGCGCTGGTTTCGTTCAAATCTATTTAGCCGTTATTGACATATGATGTCACTTCCGGTTTCAAAATGGCGGCTTCCGGTTGGTTTTATAATAAGTCAAATGAGATATCAAAAGTACATACGTTACATAAATAACAAAATAATCGGATCAAATTTGTTGCCGAAATGCCAATCGATGTATTTCAAATTTCATGACGTAATTTCCGGTTTCGTTAACATAAATTATAGTCTGTTGCTATTGATAATCCATATAGTTTACCGTCTGAATCGTTTGGCGCAAATTTCGTTCCGATCGGTATAGCCGTTGTCGAGATATGACGTCACTTCCGGTTTCAAAATGGCGGCACAAAAAATTAATGGGGTGAAGGTTAAATCAGACGCCAAAAGTGCACACGTGGTAAAAATGTGAGATCAATCGGTTCAGCCGTTTTGGCTGTGGCCATGTTACCGGATTTGAATTCCAGGAGACTACTACTACTACTACTGAGATTATTATTATTATGAAAACCACCCTAAAACACTGTTTTCACGGCCCTCTAGCGCGCAAAGGGCGTAACCTATTGTTCCCAAATTTGGTATATGTTGTAGGGTGGGCCATAGCTCGAAATTAAGATATATCGCAACAATGTGAGATTTTCCAATTTTAAGATCCAGTAGGCCGAAAATGCCACTTTGATGCTTACAGTAAAAGTGGGTTTGCTCCAGCCTTTATATGAGAGTGTGCACGCGCCGTACGACTTAGCTGGCGTGGAGCGACCGCTCCACTAGATAAAACCGTATAATTTTCATGACAATGACATTGTAATGTTTTTCATGACAATAATACTCTTTGATAATACGTTTTAAAATAGGTTTCTCAAAAACCACCTTATTTCATTAATAAGGTGGATTTGTCGGTAATAAATTGTTGATAGGTATGAATATCATCCAATCATGGACTATTGATCATTATTATACATTATTTCCGAATAAAAATAGTCATTGAAGTATTTGATGACTTCATGTCAGAAACTTTTGTAGAGAGCAAAAAAAAGGGTCAGACCATAAAACCGAACGAATCATAACATGTCACTCTCGGCAGAATTTTAATTACGGCCGCTGCTGGTATACGACTTTGTTTACGACTCCCCTTTCCACTCACAAGAAATTGTAACTCAGAAAAAAGATTTCAGATGCACAAATAATCGAATTTGTAGGTGCAGGGTTTTGATAGTGTATTTACCCCAAATTAGTTGATTTTTTAAATTTAGTTTCCCAAAATATGTACGTAGGCACCTTTGAAGATCAATTATTAATATTCACTATGTGAAAGCCACAATAAATGACTAAAGCATGCCGTTTTATATATAATTTATTTAATTTAAGGGTTGTTTGGGGGTTTAGGGATAAGCATTTTGAAACCAAGTTAAAAACAAATACCTCCAGACATTCACGGGTCAGACTTTCAAAAGTATACTGGCGCAAACGGAGTTAAAATATATAATTTTTTGATTAAAAAGAATGAACCCAACTAATACATCCGATCTATAACAAAACTAGTCAAAACTCACTTTGAAAAACCCACTTAACGAGAAGATATTTGATGAATAAAATGCAAAGATTGATTGCAATTTGAAAGACTGCTTCTCTGTGCTTCTTTAAGCATGAGCCCTGAGTTAATTTAATTGATTAATGAGGTTATCACGCTCGCTAATGATGACGAAAACCACAACGTCTGAGCTTCTTGTTGCGATCCGAGTCCCAGCAACAGTAGGCGTTCAGCGGTACACAATCCAGACGAGTACGTAGATGAACTTCCACGCAACTACACGAGTATGTTTGACATATCTATCACATTCAAATCCAAGGAAAACACCTCAAACCACCTTAACCATTTTGAAGGAGATTTTAGTGTAAAACAGGCCTGTTGTATGGTTCTCCTTAAAAAAATCTTTTCCATTATACTGCTTGGGGTGATTTCCCTTGATTTTGAAAGAACTTGATGACGGTACAACACTGAATGTGTCAACAGATATCAAGGTGTTTATTGAGCGAGCAACTCCTTTTCACTCTTTTGACACGGACCTCTGTTCTTTTTGTGTGTTTTTGTTTTTATTTTTGGCTTTTAATTGGAGCAATAGAAGTCGCACCGTTTCACCGATCGATCTGAAATTTTTCACACATGTAGAGACAACATTTTCTGTTTGCAGACCCAAAATGTTTGAAATCCATTCATTGGTTAAAATAAATAAACATCTCCTGATAGGTTGAAAAATGAAAATGGTATTCGATAAATCTTATCAAACTCATATTTTGCATGGTCATTAAGACCAACGTTGTCTCTATTTTACAAATTTTCATCCCAATCAGTTGAGAACGTATGAACTTATTTACATTTTTAATAGCTGTAGAATAGAAGTATCGAAATGAATGTTTTCCAGTGCCAATTGAATTGAATCT
The DNA here is from genome assembly GCA_934045905.1 of Leuctra nigra. Lineage (NCBI taxonomy): Eukaryota > Metazoa > Arthropoda > Insecta > Plecoptera > Leuctridae > Leuctra > Leuctra nigra. The sequence continues at coordinate 16,451,272 of OW203771.1, forward strand.
GATTTGCTTTAGGTACCAGAGTGCTTATGCTATTTTAAAGTTTCGATGAAAAGCTATAGTACTTTTATGTTGTTCGATGTTCGATGTTCGAAATAACATCCATATTCCATATTGAATTAAAATATGATCCACTCAATCAACATAAAAGTATCTGTTTTCTATTGACACTTAGTATAGCAATATATACACTCTGGTGCACAAAGCAATTTTTTTTTTTTTATTTTTTTTTATTTAACAATCACACAATACAATTATACAATAAAAAATAAACTGTAGCCCCACAACGCCAAAAAATGGCTTGACTGCGGGGCAGATACATAAATTATAATAATAACACAGAAAAATTGTACGAACTCTTCAAATACAAAATAAATACATATAAATATACATAACCATACTCACTAAAATAAACTTTAAACATACAAATCAGAATAACTGAGGGAAATCATGTTCTAAAATCCATGTTTTGAGAGGTTTCTTGAAATCGGAGACTTTCAGATTCAGATTCAGTTGCAGTGGAAAAGCATTCATTTCGACAGTTATTAAAACTGTCAATAAGTGCTTACGTTCTTGACTGATTGGGCTGATTTTTTTTAAAATAAGAAACAATGCTGGTCTTAACGTTCGTGCAAAATATGAGTCTGATGAGATATATCGAAGACCATTTTATAGGTCAATTCGGTGTGAACTACATGCCATTTTCATTTATCACCAATCACAGGATCTTGTTCAAAAACGATTCCAGAGACCACATGGATTAGAAGCGTACGTGTGCAAAATATAAGATCAATTGGTTGAACGGTTTGACCTGGGCAGTGAACAAAAAAAATACAAAAAAAAAAAAACACACAGAGAAAGTGCCATATGAGTACTGTGGTGACGCTCGCTACGCTCGCTAAAAAATCTTCCAAGAAAGCATCGCCAAACAGCAAGCAAAATACCCTTAAATTACTAAAATTACTACAGCAGGAGTTCATACAAATTTTCTTTGATTTTTCAAATCCAGAAGACAGATTTATCCTCTGTCAATAACCAGTAAAATATTTAAAACATTCAGATAAGACGTTTTTTAAAAAGTAAAGGTTTCGTTTCTTGTAGATTTCAATATTTTAATTTAAATAACTTACTTCGCAGCAGATATGCAACATGCAGTACACGATTAAATTCCACACGTCATGTCGCATACGTCACGTAGCTAATGTATTGTCTTGCATTTTTAGGAAATTTTATTTCATCCGAAACGCAAATTTCTGCGAGTAGGTATTATCGACTCTTATAAGCCACGCGCTCAAGCATATGATGTCGATTCATCGTCTCAACAAGATTCCAGCTACCACTGGGTCATCCTCACCGTCATGGGAATGGTAGAAATGCGTGCCCTCGCTCCCCGCAAGGAAGTTGTATCTGAAGGTCGCGCCCTCCGTGACTGGACACTGCGTTACCATGGGAACGCCGTCCATGTGGTTGCTGCCAGTCTGTAGGATGCCGTGGAAGTGCAGTGACGAGGTTTTACCAGGCAGCATGTTCAACAGGTCGATCACTATGCGGTCACCGAGACACACCTGTTGCCAGGAAACAGAGAAGATATACTAGAATGCCGTGGAAGTGCAGTGACGAGGTTTTACCAGGCAGCATGTTCAACAGGTCGATCACTATGCGGTCACCGAGACACACCTGTTGCCAGGAAACAGAGAAGATATACTAGAATGCCGTGGAAGTGCAGTGACGAGGTTTTACCAGGCAGCATGTTCAACAGGTCGATCACTATGCGGTCACCGAGACACACCTGTTGCCAGGAAACAGAGAAGATATACTAGAATGCCGTGAAAGTGCAGTGACGAGGTTTTACCAGGCAGCATGTTCAACAGGTCGATCACTATGCGGTCACCGAGACACACCTGTTGCCAGGAAACAGAGAAGATAGACTAGAATGCCGTGGAAGTGCAGTGACGAGGTTTTACCAGGCAGCATGTTCAACAGGTCGGTCACTATGCGGTCACCGAGACACACCTGTTGCCAGGAAACAGAGAAGATAGACTAGAATGCCGTGGAAGTGCAGTGACGAGGTTTTACCAGGCAGCATGTTCAACAGGTCGATCACTATGCGGTCACCGAGACACACCTGTTGCCAGGAAACAGAGAAGATAGACTAGAATGCCGTGGAAGTGCAGTGACGAGGTTTTACCAGGCAGCATGTTCAACAGGTCGGTCACTATGCGGTCACCGAGACACACCTGTTGCCAGGAAACAGAGAAGATAGACTAGAATGCCGTGGAAGTGCAGTGACGAGGTTTTACCAGGCAGCATGTTCAACAGGTCGATCACTATGCGGTCACCGAGACACACCTGTTGCCAGGAAACAGAGAAGATAGACTAGAATGCCGTGGAAGTGCAGTGACGAGGTTTTACCAGGCAGCATGTTCAACAGGTCGATCACTATGCGGTCACCGAGACACACCTGTTGCCAGGAAACAGAGAAGATAGACTAGAATGCCGTGGAAGTGCAGTGACGAGGTTTTACCAGGCAGCATGTTCAACAGGTCGATCACTATGCGGTCACCGAGACACACCTGTTGCCAGGAAACAGAGAAGATATACTAGAATGCCGTGGAAGTGCAGTGACGAGGTTTTACCAGGCAGCATGTTCAACAGGTCGATCACTATGCGGTCACCGAGACACACCTGTTGCCAGGAAACAGAGAAGATAGACTAGAATGCCGTGGAAGTGCAGTGACGAGGTTTTACCAGGCAGCATGTTCAACAGGTCGGTCACTATGCGGTCACCGAGACACACCTGTTGCCAGGAAACAGAGAAGATAGACTAGAATGCCGTGGAAGTGCAGTGACGAGGTTTTACCAGGCAGCATGTTCAACAGGTCGGTCACTATGCGGTCACCGAGACACACCTGTTGCCAGGAAACAGAGAAGATAGACTAGAATGCCGTGGAAGTGCAGTGACGAGGTTTTACCAGGCAGCATGTTCAACAGGTCGATCACTATGCGGTTACCGAGACACACCTGTTGCCAGGAAACAGAGAAGATAGACTAGAATGCCGTGGAAGTGCAGTGACGAGGTTTTACCAGGCAGCATGTTCAACAGGTCGATCACTATGCGGTCACCGAGACACACCTGTTGCCAGGAAACAGAGAAGATAGACTAGAATGCCGTGGAAGTGCAGTGACGAGGTTTTACCAGGCAGCATGTTCAACAGGTCGGTCACTATGCGGTCACCGAGACACACCTGTTGCCAGGAAACAGAGAAGATAGACTAGAATGCCGTGGAAGTGCAGTGACGAGGTTTTACCAGGCAGCATGTTCAACAGGTCGATCACTATGCGGTCACCGAGACACACCTGTTGCCAGGAAACAGAGAAGATAGACTAGAATGCCGTGGAAGTGCAGTGACGAGGTTTTACCAGGCAGCATGTTCAACAGGTCGATCACTATGCGGTCACCGAGACACACCTGTTGCCAGGAAACAGAGAAGATAGACTAGAATGCCGTGGAAGTGCAGTGACGAGGTTTTACCAGGCAGCATGTTCAACAGGTCGATCACTATGCGGTCACCGAGACACACCTGTTGCCAGGAAACAGAGAAGATATACTTGAATGCCGTGGAAGTGCAGTGACGAGGTTTTACCAGGCAGCATGTTCAACAGGTCGGTCACTATGCGGTCACCGAGACACACCTGTTGCCAGGAAACAGAGAAGATAGACTAGAATGCCGTGGAAGTGCAGTGACGAGGTTTTACCAGGCAGCATGTTCAACAGGTCGATCACTATGCGGTCACCGAGACACACCTGTTGCCAGGAAACAGAGAAGATAGACTAGAATGCCGTGGAAGTGCAGTGACGAGGTTTTACCAGGCAGCATGTTCAACAGGTCGATCACTATGCGGTCACCGAAACACACCTGTTGCCAGGAAACAGAGAAGATAGACTAGAATGCCGTGGAAGTGCAGTGACGAGGTTTTACCAGGCAGCATGTTCAACAGGTCGGTCACTATGCGGTCACCGAGACACACCTGTTGCCAGGAAACAGAGAAGATAGACTAGAATGCCGTGGAAGTGCAGTGACGAGGTTTTACCAGGCAGCATGTTCAACAGGTCGATCACTATGCGGTCACCGAGACACACCTGTTGCCAGGAAACAGAGAAGATAGACTAGAATGCCGTGGAAGTGCAGTGACGAGGTTTTACCAGGCAGCATGTTCAACAGGTCGATCACTATGCGTCACCGAGACACACCTGTTGCCAGGAAACAGAGAAGATATACTAGAATGCCGTGGAAGTGCAGTGACGAGGTTTTACCAGGCAGCATGTTCAACAGGTCGATCACTATGCGGTCACCGAGACACACCTGTTGCCAGGAAACAGAGAAGATAGACTAGAATGCCGTGGAAGTGCAGTGACGAGGTTTTACCAGGCAGCATGTTCAACAGGTCGGTCACTATGCGGTCACCGAGACACACCTGTTGCCAGGAAACAGAGAAGATATACTAGAATGCCGTGGAAGTGCAGTGACGAGGTTTTACCAGGCAGCATGTTCAACAGGTCGATCACTATGCGGTCACCGAGACACACCTGTTGCCAGGAAACAGAGAAGATAGACTAGAATGCCGTGGAAGTGCAGTGACGAGGTTTTACCAGGCAGCATGTTCAACAGGTCGATCACTATGCGGTCACCGAGACACACCTGTTGCCAGGAAACAGAGAAGATATACTAGAATGCCGTGGAAGTGCAGTGACGAGGTTTTACCAGGCAGCATGTTCAACAGGTCGATCACTATGCGGTCACCGAGACACACCTGTTGCCAGGAAACAGAGAAGATAGACTAGAATGCCGTGGAAGTGCAGTGACGAGGTTTTACCAGGCAGCATGTTCAACAGGTCGATCACTATGCGGTCACCGAGACACACCTGTTGCCAGGAAACAGAGAAGATAGACAAGAATGCCGTGGAAGTGCAGTGACGAGGTTTTACCAGGCAGCATGTTCAACAGGTCGGTCACTATGCGGTCACCGAGACACACCTGTTGCCAGGAAACAGAGAAGATAGACTAGAATGCCGTGGAAGTGCAGTGACGAGGTTTTACCAGGCAGCATGTTCAACAGGTCGATCACTATGCGGTCACCGAGACACACCTGTTGCCAGGAAACAGAGAAGATAGACTAGAATGCCGTGGAAGTGCAGTGACGAGGTTTTACCAGGCAGCATGTTCAACAGGTCGATCACTATGCGGTCACCGAGACACACCTGTTGCCAGGAAACAGAGAAGATAGACTAGAATGCCGTGGAAGTGCAGTGACGAGGTTTTACCAGGCAGCATGTTCAACAGGTCGATCACTATGCGGTCACCGAGACACACCTGTTGCCAGGAAACAGAGAAGATAGACTAGAATGCCGTGGAAGTGCAGTGACGAGGTTTTACCAGGCAGCATGTTCAACAGGTCGATCACTATGCGGTCACCGAGACACACCTGTTGCCAGGAAACAGAGAAGATAGACTAGAATGCCGTGGAAGTGCAGTGACGAGGTTTTACCAGGCAGCATGTTCAACAGGTCGGTCACTATGCGGTCACCGAGACACACCTGTTGCCAGGAAACAGAGAAGATAGACTAGAATGCCGTGGAAGTGCAGTGACGAGGTTTTACCAGGCAGCATGTTCAACAGGTCGATCACTATGCGGTCACCGAGACACACCTGTTGCCAGGAAACAGAGAAGATAGACTAGAATGCCGTGGAAGTGCAGTGACGAGGTTTTACCAGGCAGCATGTTCAACAGGTCGATCACTATGCGGTCACCGAGACACACCTGTTGCCAGGAAACAGAGAAGATATACTAGAATGCCGTGGAAGTGCAGTGACGAGGTTTTACCAGGCAGCATGTTCAACAGGTCGATCACTATGCGGTCACCGAGACACACCTGTTGCCAGGAAACAGAGAAGATATACTAGAATGCCGTGGAAGTGCAGTGACGAGGTTTTACCAGGCAGCATGTTCAACAGGTCGGTCACTATGCGGTCACCGAGACACACCTGTTGCCAGGAAACAGAGAAGATAGACTAGAATGCCGTGGAAGTGCAGTGACGAGGTTTTACCAGGCAGCATGTTCAACAGGTCGATCACTATGCGGTCACCGAGACACACCTGTTGCCAGGAAACAGAGAAGATATACTAGAATGCCGTGGAAGTGCAGTGACGAGGTTTTACCAGGCAGCATGTTCACTTTCTAGAACTTCCTGAACTTTCTAGGTATAGTTTTAGCATGAATATGGGATTGTTGGACTGACCTGTATGGAAGGTCCTGGCATGCGACGGTTGAGTGTGTAGATTCCTCTCTCATATCCGTCAGCAGTGACGCACTGAGGCAAGTAACAGTCGGATAGCACGGTCGGACACAAGCCACACGCCCTGTACAATATCATAGCAATCTCAAAAAATGGTAGTATTCTGATGGTGTGAATGTCATTCTTGTAATTCTACTACTATTATATTTCTGAAACTTCCTTCGATAGTTATTCACCTGCCAAGCGTGCTGTAGTTCTCCAGTGTAAACTTGTAGTAGCAGAGGCGAGGTTTGTCGCCGACGACACAAGTTCTGTCGCAACGACTTCCTCGCCCGAAGCCGGCGACACTGCTCTCCTCGCCCACGTCATCGGGCTGTAGGAACCGCAGCAGATCTGTAGTGAGAGAGAGAGCTAGAGGTCAGAGAGACACAAGTTCTGTCGCAGCGACATCCTGAAGCCGGCGACACTGCTCTCCTCGCCCACGTCATCGGGCTGTAGGAACCGCAGCAGATCTGTAGTGAGAGAGCTAGAGGTCAGAGAGACACAAGTTCTGTCGCAGCGACTTCCTAAAGCCGGCGCCACTGCTCTCCTCGCCCACGTCATCGGGCTGTAGGAACCGCAGCAGATCTGTAGTGAGAGAGCTAGAGGTCAGAGAGACACAAGTTCTGTCGCAGCGACTTCCCGAAGAACATGAAGTATGGTATCCATGTTCGATCGTCAATGCTAAATTCTCTATAAGACCACTTCGCGCGGGTGTCCGCGGGTATGACGACCGTCTCATCCACTCACTGTCGCGTGGCGTTCTGATTTCACTGCCACCTATATATATACTGACAGACGTTGACTGAGTGTTCAGAGGACATAGGTCAATGTCCAAGATGGCGTATGTAAACTACAGCAGTATTGTCATAAGTGTTTTAATCTATATTTCACGTGAATTTATGAGAGAAATCCGAACATGGATTTAATCAAAAGAAATGAAGATTTGATTGATTGATTGAAATATTTATTTATTTATTATTCAAAAATTTATTTATTAATTTGAATTTTTACATTGTGTATAACATATAACATTGCATAAATATTTAAATATTTTATACATGTCTGTTGAGTTGACCATACGAAGACACACATGGCCTTGCTGAGCAAACCAAGTTGAGACCAAACTGATATTAATTTTTGTTTGTTTGACAGAGTTTTAAATGTCTGAAAGCTACAGATAAAAGCCCCATGCAATTAACGCTGACGGACGATGCAGACCCAAGGAGATAGATTTGCTTATAACATGTTTTCCGTTGGGTCTTCCGTGCTTCTGTATCAAGTGTGAAGAAATATTTCTTAATTTCCTAATGAAATTAACCTTTTTTTCCCTTACAAAAAAAAGATCAACAAATCAGAATATCGGTTTCTAAAATTTAACCATTTGAACCAATCAACGGATTTTAAAAACAAAAATAGCCAAAACAGCTCAATTTGGTTCCTAATTTACCTACATGTAGGTATGCAAAGTTTCAGCTCAGTCGGAGAAATGTTGCTACCTGTATACTGCAATAACAGAGAATTCAAAAAATTATAATTTCCTAATTCATAATAATTCATCACAAATAATTCATCGTCAATGTCAAAAAATTACAAACTAGGAAAACGCTCTGAGTAACGCGTTGATGAGCGAGCACGGATACGCGCAACACCTCGAACCGAAATCTTGTATGAAAATATCCAAAAATTCCAAAAATATTGGTCCCAATAACCATACAAAGTTTTAAGTCGATCGATTTGAACCTTTAAGCCCCATTTACACGGTGCAATTTCTTGAACAACTTCGTGTCACTAAAGTTCTGCACATGTGCAGATTCCCTTTATGATCTCAAAAGTGCTACTGCGTACGAGCAGAACCTCTGTGTCACAGAAGTTGTTCAAGAAATTGCACCGTGTAAATCGGACTTGATGATTGAATGTTTCCTTGTTAATTTTTAAAAATCACAGGATCTTGTTCCAAAAATATACCTGGGACCACTCATATGATATAAGTGTGTGTACACAATATCAGATCAATCTGTTGATTATAAGTGTCATAATTATGCGTTTGAAAGTTTCTGTTCTAACTACCTTGGAACATTGGAACTGAGGCGTCAATGTTGCCGTGATCCATAGCAACAAGCAAAATGTCCGTAAAATGTCAATAACTTTTGGATTTAAACACAGATTTGTCTGAAAATTGTCAAAAACATAGATAATGTTGGTCCCAATGACCATGCAAAGTTTTAAGTTGATCGGTCAAACGGTTCTAGTTTAAATTTCAAAAATCACAGTAAAGATGGTTTTAAATTTTAACCAATGGGAGGATTTGGCTAAAACTTTGTTTGATTGGGTAAAATGTTAGTGGTAATGACTTGTCAAAATTTCAATTTGATCAAACTAACCAATCGAAAGATAATTTTTTTTAATTTGAACCAATCAGGGGATTTCAAAAAAAATAGGGTCTGCAACGCCCAGAAATGGTCAGTACATGTGTGCAAAATTTCAGCTTGATCAAAGAAAAACTGTGACTTGTATATCGTCATGTAACAGAAAAAAATGAAATAAAAATAAAACACACACACACACAAAAACAGAGGTCCGTGCCAAAAGAGCCAAAAGGAGACGCTCGCTTCGCTCGCTCAATTAAAAAATCATACAAGTCATAAAAAATTATTATAATCACGAAAATAATTTATCGAAAAAACAGATTCCGTGGCAAGAGGGTGAAGGAACATAAATCGACAAAACAAACAGGGAATGCGTCCACGCCTTCTTGACAATGATGCGTGGGTTTTACGACTGCTGTAACTTGGGCGAGTGAAACCCAAATCCTATAATGTCATTGACACATAATAAAATACAAGACATTAATTCAGAGGATCACTCTGTGTGTTGGGAGCAGTTCATGAAATATATCACGCCTCCGGGCGGGGGGGGGGGGGGGGGGGGCTGTTGTACTGTGACAATCTGTGACAGGGGGGATAAGGGGAGGGCGGACAAGCGTGATGTCAGACTTTGTTGTATACATAATCTGTGTTAATTTGTACGTTTCACTAAAAAGAATATCACACTTATTATTCTCAGCTGAGATTTTAATTTTCTATATTTTTTTTTAGGATTTTACCATTCTTCTGGAATTTCTTCCCAAGAAAATCGACAATATTTTTGTTTTGTGTAGGGGGAGGAGTCCGTCTGCAGGTGTGACATACTATTTGGGGGGGGGGGGGGGGGGGGGGGGGGGTAAAAAAGTGGCCTATGTTTAGTGACATACTTTATGAACAGCCCCTTGACTGATGTTATTTTATTGGTTTCCCTCAGTCTAGAGACAAATGTGTTAGAAGGTTGTCTATACTGAGCCAAGACCGCATCCTTCCGTCCTTTCTTATTCTTCAATCTTCATCTCCGTCGCCATTAGATTAGTTGCAGAACAGTGCGATGTTAAGGTGCAATAAGGATTATAGAATCTGCCGGATTTTTGGATTGGTTTTTAAATTAATGTCACAGACTGTACTGGAACCTGACAGGATCGCTACAACTTTGTAGCTTGTTTATAATGTTTTTGTTTTGTAAAATATCTGTAATTATGTAGAATAGGAATCCTCGTCAAAATCAAGCAATCGCAACAGACGTATAATTATTCTCACATCGAAAATGTTTCGTCATCAAAACAATGTATGTTTTAGCAACACTTGAATAAAATTTCAATAATGAAGTCTCATTAAATTTTGTATTGTAAATTTGGAATCAACACAATTCCTATAACAATGGGAAATATAATTTTCATTCATAATGATCAATTTTAAAATTGTACGACTTTTTGGCGGGAAAACGGTGTGAATAAAATACAGGATGATCCAAGGAAGGAGGTTCTAAGTCCACAACAATGTGTAACCATGGTGAAGAGTCTGTTGCCATCAATGCACTTGGTGTAAATGTCGATAGAGTAAAAACATCCATATTCTAAAATTCGAGATTTCTTTCTAAGCAATTACCTAGGTCGCAGGCAAGGTGTCTATAGAAGTTGGCTTCTATAGACACCTTGGGTCGCAGGCACATCTCAACTCTCATAACAATTCTGAAAACTCATTTGTGAGACTTCCTTATTCAATCTGACAATCGGGTTTGTGCATAGGCGTGCGCACGGGGAGGGGGGGGGGGTCCTTGGACCCCCTAATAGGTCAGCCTCAACTAAAAAATTATTAAAAGTGGTCCTCATAGTGTCAAAATATTGTTTTAAAAGGGTTAAACAAAAAAATCCCTGCGGAGCAGACTGGAGTTGCTCAAATCACTGGAATAAAGTAGATCAAAAACACAATATTTTAAAGAAAATAACACGAAATCAATGCCTAGGTACCTCACAAAAACATGATTTTCTCAGGAAACGCTATGTTTTTCCCCGAAAAAATTATTTTTAATATGCCTCAACAAAATTTCTCTGTGACTTTCAGATAGTTTTTTCTCGGCTCTTACCCCAGCTACCCTTTGTCATAAGTAAGAGATTAAGCCCCCAAACGTCTCAAAATTGATTTTGATGTGCCAAGAAACCAAAAAACGCCCTGCGGGCAAGGTGGGGGGCACGCCCCCCACATCCCCCCTTGACTCGTGGGAATTTTCCCCCTAGACTTTCCCCCCCTAGCATTAATCCTCCCGGCGCCCATGTTGGCCACCCCTAATGATTTCTCCTGCGCACACCTATGGGTTTGTGGGCTTGGTGTTGAATTAAAAATCAAAACACTGTTAGAAACTTGTAGAATGCGAAATCGGGCGTTCTCTATCTTGACTTCCACATTGATCTACAACTTAGGCGTCTTCTCTTACAAACAACTACCTTACCATGAGATGATATGAATATAAACAAACTAAGACGCCTACACATTTCATTCATCTGGACCTCAAGGACATTGACCTTGCGCAAATTATGAGTCACGTACGCATAAGATAAATCTCTCTATATATTGTATCCTAATATCGTTATAGTTTGTTTGGATCATGCAAATTATTGGAATGCGAAAACTAGTTTATGTAGCAATTTATTGAGTCGACATAAAAAGTTGGCAACAAGTTAAGTAAAATGAACGTTAAAAAAACAGATGTCAGAAAGAACGACGGAACTAAAACCCGAAACCCGGAATGTAAATTATAGAATTTGATTGCCTGAGACAAATTGCCAAATTACATAATTGCATAATTAGTTGTAGAAAGACAAGAATACGGTTGTAAAAATTAAATGACATGTTTTAAAACCTGTCAACGATTCCAACGGATATCTTGATATTCATATTGAAACCTGTATTTGTAAATACGATATCTAGCAGGTAATTGTTTTGCACTAACCTGTTTGGTTGACTTGCGCTGTCGCCTGTAGAGCTAGCAGTAGAGTGGTCAGCCGCCAAGAGATCATCGCGTAAGTCCCAATGTTTAATCTGCATCTTCTCCCATCAACAGCTCCGAGCACAATGCCGACGAGACGAAAGCCGATTCAAATTGATTCAACTGGTCATTCCAGAGCAGAGAGAGGGGGTAGGGTGAATATCCTTTGTATAATGCGTTTACGATTTCGAAGAACTGGATTTCGCCATTCTGATCAATTATCAGACGCGTTAATTAAGGTGGCTGGATCGATCTTCATAATTTTTTGTGTAGGTACTTATTGATATTCATGCCATACATACACAATCCCTGAAAAAATTATACACTTCTTGTGTCTATAGTTTCTTAGATAATTTGAGTTTTCTCCCCTATAATTTTCTGCAGCCAAGTATTAATCGATACATTTTTAAGCTATAATGAAGTTATAATTTTTTTGTACCTATATAGATTTGAACGATTTTTTTCTCTTGTAGATATACGGACGTACTATCAGGAAAAAATTAAAACAATCCCAACGTGTTCTATTTTAAAAGTTATTAACCAAATTCGAAATGATTTTCCTATATATACTTACCTCCAATTAAAGTTTTGTTCATTCTCAAAATACATAAAATTGAAAACTCATTATTGGGCGGGAGCTGCAAACTACAGGACAATAAATGGGTATTTCATACTTCAATATAGTTGAAATATTGGAAAACGGTTTTTGAACTTATACTTTCAAGAAAAGAATATTTTTGTATATATTGATCGCTATCCAGCCACCTTATAAGGAAGGTGATATCTTTGAAATTTCGTTGAAGAAATTTTAAAAGTAATATTCAAAACAAGCATAAAATGTCAATAACTTTTTTGAAGTTATTTACAGATTTGTCTGAATATTGTCAAAACTGCTAAAATATTGGTCCCTTAATGACCATGGCAAAATTGGAAGTTGATCGGTCAAACGGTTCCATTTTTTAAGTTTAACCAATCACATAAGTTATGTTCACATTTTAATCTGCACACCTCCTAGGTGGTCTTTGCGTGTGCAAAATTTCAGCTCGATTGTAGTAACGGTCCGGTCCGACCACCAGTATTAAGGGGGAGCAATCGATCGACATATACTAAAAAAAATTATTCTTGAAATTACAAGTTCAAAAAACGTTTTCCTACATTTCAACTATATTTAAGTACAACAGACTCATTTAATGTTCTGTAGTTTGCAACTCCAGTCCAACAATGAGTTTTCAATTTTATGTTATCAGAGGATGAACAAAACTTTAACATGGGAGGTATAGGAAAATCATTTCGAATTTGGTATATAACTTTTAAAATAGCACACGTTGGTATTGTTTTCAATTTTTTTCCTGATAGTATGTCCATATGTCTACCATAAAAAAAGTTTTTTGCTCAAATCTATCGAGACAAAAAAAATAGATCTTCATTTTAGCCTAAAAATGACACGATTTTCTTTTTCCGCCATAAGATAACATGGGGGAAACAAATCAATTTATCTCAGAAACTGGACACGAGAAGTGTTTCATTTTTTCATGGATTGTGTATTGCATGATTATCAATAAGTCACCAAAATTTCAAGTAAATCGGAAACGCATCGCTTTTCTTGTCAAGAATAGCAAAATTAATTAACGGAATAACTATAATTTTCTTCAGTCAGTTTCAGTGGTTACACCATCACATTGCAATATTGACCTCCATTTTGATGGGAAATAACGGATTGTGACAAAATCTACTTTGACATTTTACAAACTTGATTTTCACAAAATATGTTTTTCATTTTCCATGAACACTAAACAAACATAAAGCAATATAGGGGATTTGGACACGGCTATCTGGATACACTATAATTACATTAAATTATGTGTATTCTTACAGTATACTTTCATTTGTATTTTGTCACTCATAGGAGCATCGAACATTCTTACTTCATTTTTCTATATTACCTGCATTGCTATAAAATATATTACTTATTAATATTTCTAAGATACATCTTTTGGGAATTTAAACGTGTTTACTGGTACAGTTTGAACTATTTAATTTTGCTGCAAGGTTTTCAAGTAGATATCAAGATACCTACGACCGTTGCGTACAAAACATAGGCGTATCATGGCAGGTAAACAAAACACATTTGAGGTATAATAAGAAACAAACAAATTATATTTTAGAAAAAGTAATTATACTACTTATACTACATAGTACACTTATTCTATATAGTATACAATACAGTAACAAAAGAGAATCACAAGAGAATACGAGACATATCTACATAAATAGGCTCAAGTCAGGGGTTATTTAAAGGCTGTATTATTATGTTTAAGAGTTCAATTTCATGAAAATCCGCAGTTTGTTAAAATTAAAATAAATTTCTCCTGATTGGCTGAAAAATTAATATGGTTTTAAAATGGATTCAATAACTTATTTTTGGGGCAAATAGATGTAAAGGTATATTCTCATACTCCTGAAACTTTTCCATAACTGTGCTTTTACTTTACAATCCTAAGGATTGACAGCTGTCTTTCTGTTCTTTAGGGCTTGTCAATCTGGTGTGTAATGTCTGTAGGGAAGTGGTCCGGCTTGTTACAACAAGGAAATGTGCTGTTCTGACCGTTGCAGTTTTCTTCGCAAGCAAGTACCAACGACTATCTCTAAAATATGAAACTATGAATCGTCTCTGTAACGCCTTGATAAACGAGTCATTTATATTGCAAGGAAATATTTGTGTATCAGAAGTAGAGGGCTCGACGTCCAGTCTCCCGATTTAGTTTAGTATTTGAATGGTACGGGGAAGAACCAGTCATGGATGTCATGGACAAGTGGTTTGCTATAAATCTTAATATTCCTCAAAATAAATATTCAACACTGGACTATCAACAGGAATATAGACCATTTTAAATATTATCTCGGTGGCTCTGCTTTCTAAGAAAAATCATAATGCAGTTTGATTTCCAGACACCTTAGTCCCTGTTTCAACAATAGGTAAAACAGGGACTAAGGTGTCTGGAAATAATACTGCATATGATTTTTCTTAGAAAGCAGAGCCACCGAGATAATATTTAAAATGGTCTATTTCAATTTTCAAACGCGTTTCTCTTCGAATCCAAGTGATTGTATCACTTTGATTGAGTGATTGTTTCGCTTTTGTATCACTTGTATCTTTCTTCGCCTGTACTACCCTTATATTTGAATATCTTTTTCAGTAATTGGATGTACCGTTTGGTATGTGCAAGAGGAACTTAAGGCAATGAAGGTAAAGTTATATTACTTTCATAAATCTAGTGGAGCGGTCGCTCCACGCCAGCCAAGTCGTACGGCGCGCACACTCTCACACAACATACCGTTCAAACCTAAAGGCTGGAGCAACCCACTTTTACTGTAAGCATCAAAGTGGCATTTTCGGCCTACTGGATCTCAAAATTGGAAAATCTCACATTGTTGCGAAATATCTTAATTTCGAGCTATGGCCCACCCCACCACATATACCAAATTTAGGAACAATAGGTTATGCCGTTTGCGAGCTGGAGGACCGTGAAAACCGTGAAATTGTACGGCTTTCTTCAGATAATGATTACCCCATAAAAAAACACTCCGTGTAAAAATACCAGCCAAGTCTCTTCAACTATAAAAAAAATAGAAGAAATCTAAAAATTCAGCACTGAAAAGTAGTGATATCAAAAAATGAGCCAAGTCAAAACTTAATTTTAAAAACCAAAATATATATATAGATATATATAGATAATATATATATATATATAAATAGTATAGAAGCATATTATGCCAAAAATCAAATGTACCTAAATATATATAATATACCTATAATGCCCTTAAAAACGATGCGCCAAGTATATTTTGGTTTTTAAAATTAAGTTTTGACTTGGCTCATTTTTTGATATCACTACTTTTCAGTGCTGAATTTTTAGATTTCTTTTATTTTTTTTATAGTTGAAGAGACTTGGCTGGTATTTTTACACGGAGTGTTTTTTTATGGGGATATCACTTATTTTTTAAGTTTATTTACACAACTTGTAACACACATCGGAGCAACAATGACTAAATACTTTTAAAAAATACGCCATTTCCGAATTGGTTAATACGAAAAATTGTGTTTGGTGCTCAATATACCTAAGCTTAAAGTGATATTCCATGAAGAATTGCGAAAGCTTCGTTCCAATCAGTCCAGCCGTTTTCGAGATATGGTATCACTTCCGGTTTTCAAAATGGCGACTGAAATAACTGCCACCTAGAATTTATTTCTATAAATGTTATGTATCATTATAAGCCTTCTGAATATGTGGTTATTGTAGTAAGAGGTCATTAAAATCTAGTTCTTCATTTTCATGACGTCATTTCCGGTTTCGGTAATAGAACATCTCTACTTTAACTATTGATATTCCATATAGACGACCGTCTGAATCATTTGGCGCTAGTTTCATTCCGATCGGTTGAGCCGTTTTCGAGATATAACGTCACTTCCGGTTTCAAAATGGCGACTACCGGATGGTTTTATAAAAAGGCACCTCAGACGCCAAAAGTGCACATGTGGTAAAAATTTCAGATCGATCGGCTAAGCCGTTTAGGCTGTGGCGGTGATAGCGGTGTTTCCTGATATCATCATCAGATAGGTTTTAAAAGGGGTGTAATTTCACTGTTTTCACGGCCCTCTAGCACGCTAATGGCCTAACCTATTGTTCCCAAATTTAGTATATGGAGTGGGGTGGGCCATAGCTCGAAATTAAGATATTTCACAACAATGTGAGATTTTCCAATTTTATGATCCAGTAGGCCGAAAATGCCATGTTGTTGCTTACAGTAAAAGTGGTTGGTCTGCTCCTCAGTTTATTAGGCATTTACGGTATGTTGAGTGAGTGTGAGTGTACGGTACGACTTGGCTGGGTGGAGCGACCGCTCCACTAGATTCATCTTCCAATAAATTCCGCGGTCTCCGCCACAGCCTAAACGGCTGGGTTGATTGACCCGAAATTTTCACCACATATACAGCTCGTCTGCCTGATGATACCTTGCCCTTATGAATTTTTTGTGCCGCCATTTTGAAACCGGAAGTGACGTCATATCTAAAAAACGGCTAAACCGATCGGAACGAAATTTGCGCCAATCGATTCAGACGGTCCTCTATACGAAATAACAATAGTGAAATTAAAGTTTTCTAATTACTGAAACCGGAAATGACGTCATAGTTTAGCGAAATCTGCCTAAATTCACTTCCCCTTTATATAAAAACCAACTACATATATTCAGAAGGCTTATAATGAAATTTTAAAAACCGGAAGTGATGCCATATCTCGAAAACGGCTGGACCTATTGGAACGATGCTTTCGCAATTCTTCATGGCATATCACTTTAAGTTTATATTTAGCTCCAAACAATATTTTTCTTAGAACTAATTCGGAAATAGCGTATTTTTTTAAAGGAATTAGTCATTGTTGCCCCAATAGGTTTACAAGTTGTGTAAATAAACTAAAAAAATAAGTGATATCCCCATAAAAAACACTCCGTGTAAAAAAAACAGCCAAGTCTCTTCAACTAAAAAAAAATTATGAAATCTAAAAATTCTGCACTGAAACGTTGTGATATCAAAAAATGAGCCAAGTCAAAACTTTATTTGAAAATTACAAAATACTTGGCACATCGTTTTTAAGGGCATTGTAGGTATACTATAAGTATATGTATTTATATCTAGCCTATACTTCAAAGCTATTTATATACACGATGCGCCAAGTATTTTTTAATTTTCAAATAAAGTTTTGACTTGGCTAATTTTTTGATATCACTACGTTTCAGTGCAGAATTTTTAGATTTCACAATTTTTTTTTAGTTGAAGAGACTTGGCTTTTTTTACACGGAGTGTTTTTTATGGGGTAAATATAATAGTATAGGTGTTAGATAATTTTTTTTTATATTTGCTTATTGTCTTTTATTCTACCTACACATCGGCAGCAAAATAATTGGCAATTCATAGCTTGCTCGAACTTCTTTTGTTTTATATCAGCAATGCTAAATTATTCAATTGTCCACCCATTACGTTGGCACGTTGACGGGTCAGATTTATAACTTTATTGAGGCAAACCGATGTATTTTTGTAATGTGAGTGATTTCTCTTCGCACTAAATTAATCCACGGAGCCTATACAATTTCCCAGATACTTATTAACTATAAAATATCGTCAAAAAGCAGAGAATCACAGCTATTCTGCGTGCCATTAAGATGGCGACGGCAACAATGAGATGACATCACATGCAACCTATAGTTTTGACTAAAAACATGAAATTATTTTCCAAGAAAATTTGCAATGATACAGGAATAATATTATATTCTAGATAATGTTTTAATACACATCTAAATTTTTCTTTTCATGAATTTCTCCTTAAGATGAGTAGGTAATTCATAAAAATTGTATCCAAATTCGAATGCCATCTTTAAAATTAGTACTTTACCTACCCTTTAGGAGCCACATTAATAATTTATATTTGTTAAATTACATTTGCAGGTATTATTATTCTTAGTTCGGATAGTATTTCATTGAGCGTTGCATACCAAGTTTATTTTGTGAAACGAAAGTTTACAAGTAGGTTAAGGTATCTTCAATTTTTGTAGTACTAACTAATTAATTACAAAATACACTTTATTTCAGGTAAGAATTGTGGAAGAGCTAAAAGCTGGTAAGACTGACAAAATAGTATATTTTATGTAGTAAGGCTGGTCTTATGAACCAAAACAAAATACTTATTATCACTTGGATATAAATAAACTATGAATGTAGAAAATTTTCGTTCATTTTTATAACAGTGCAATATTCCATCACGAAGAGAAATTTTCATTTCGGCTTAAGTATTATAATTTTTTCACCAGGCAGTCTTAAAACAATATTTCTACCAACGTTTAAACCAAAATAGCCATTCTTACGCAACAATTTTGATTCTAAATTGTTAAAATCCCAAATCATCGGGCTGCTATGCGTGACTCCCCCCCCCCCCCCCCCCCACCCCACCCGCCACAAACACCCAATCCCTCATCCTAGAAAGACACCCTTCACTGTCAAATTGACAATGTTTTCTGCAAATTATCTAACTCTACACATATTTGCCTATTATCTTCATCATTGTTTAAGAAAGCAATCAACCTGATCAATCTCCATTGAGGACCACAGAGCTGATTGCATATTGTGTTTAATTCCTAACAGAGTTGGACAACAAGCTGCAGGCTGAGATCGCTAAATTCGACTCGGACAAGAACGGCCTCATGG
Source organism: Leuctra nigra (assembly GCA_934045905.1). NCBI lineage: Eukaryota > Metazoa > Arthropoda > Insecta > Plecoptera > Leuctridae > Leuctra > Leuctra nigra. The sequence continues at coordinate 16,470,214 of OW203771.1, forward strand.
ACTTCGCCTTGGAGAGCGCAGGTTCGACTTATTGTTGTTCACATATTAAGAGTGGCAGGCAGATCAGTAGTAGTGAAGCTGGCACCTCCCATATAACCAATCGGTCTGAAATTCCCAAGATATGTTAGTGCTGAATTAGGGCTAATTAGTGCCGTTGATTTTATATTTAGTACTATATTCATGAGGAAATAATTAGCTGTCTGTGGGCGGTGCCAACTTCACGTCTGGCATCCAACATGAAAACAATCGGTCTGAAATTCTCCAGATATTTAGTGCTGAATTAGTGCTAATTAGTGCCGTTGATTTTATATTTATTACTATATTCATGAGGAAATAATTAGCTGTCTGTGGGGGGTGCCAACTTCACGTCTGGCATCCAACATGAAAACAATCGGTCTGAAATTCTCCAGATATTTAGTGCTGAATTAGTGCTAATTAGTTAGTTTTTAAATAGAGCAAAAAATATCTAGGGAGTGCAGCACCCCCCATGAAAGCGATCGTTCTGAAATTCTCCAGATAGTTTCAGGTGTGTGTGGGGGGGGGGGCAACTTCACGCCCATCTAATATAGCTTTCAAAAGCCTTTCAGAGAGTTCATTAGTAGTTAGTACGTATCTGTGTGTTTCCAGGGGGTCAAATAGTGGGCATACACGACACCGATATCTACGCTCGGAGCATCTCATGCTACTTGGGCTTCAGGATCTGTTACGAAATCACTGATCCTGCTGTCATCATTCGGGTGAGTCGTTGTCAAATCTCAATTCTATGAAAACGCTCTGTGTATAACGCGTTGATAAGAGAGCCTTGACGTGCATGGGCGTCCACGGCGGGGGGGGGGGGGGGGGGAGGTTAAGGGGGCGCATGTCCTCCCCCCCCAGATGTCAGAAAAACATCTAATTTTTGTGGTGTTTTATGTAGAGTTTCATTTTGTAAACAAAAAAGGTCAAAATAAATTATTTCAAAGTGACAAAAAACCAAAAAATTACCTGCGGGGCAAGGTCGGAGCATGCCCTCCACTACCCCCAGAGTGTCAAATTTTAAAAAATACTAAATATATTAACAAAATACACCTCATTACGTCTCAAAATTGATTTCAAAGTGTCCAAATACCAAAAACGCCCTGCGGGGCAGAATGGGGGGCATGCCCCCCCCCCCCCCCCCCTGGCAGAAATCCTGCGGACGCCCATGTTGACGTGTGTGAGAGTTGCTGCTCCATATAGATTCGAAGAGAGCTGCAAAGACAGCAGAATGATTTACATGTAAGGTCTCGAAAGAATAATAGAAACTATATCAACATTATTGTGGAACGTCTTCATAAAGGTATCTTATCTAGTGGAGCGGTCGCTCCACACAGCCAAGTCGTACCGTACACTCACAGTATCTCAACATACCGTAAATGCCTATATAAACTGAGGAGCAGACCAACTACTTTTACTGTAAGCAACAACATGGCATTTTCGGCCTACTGGATCTCAAAATTGGTAAATCTCACATTGTTGCGAAATATCTTAATTTCGAGCTATGGCCCACCCCACTACATATACCAAATTTGGGAACAATAGGTTATGCCATTTGCGCGCTAGAGG